>PVKE010011059.1:0-41079 GCA_004027555.1 Craseonycteris thonglongyai
TCAGTGCATAGTTATTTCTATTTTACTTTTTGACAGATAGAGAGAGAGACAGAGACAGAGACAGTTAGAGAACCGAACTGTGGGAACTCCCCAGTTCAGCACGTGGGTCCTGCCTGGGCCGGAGCCGGGATTCGATCCTCGGTCCTCATGGCCTCAAAGCGAGCGCTCAACCCGCTGAGCCGTCCCGGCTTTCCCCAACGGAAAGTATTTTTTAAAAGCAAAAATACACGAGTAAAAATAACCTCTTATCTCCCACCATGTACGTAGAAACCCTAATATTCTACCAATGTCTTTGCTCTTGTGTTTTTAAATAATCATACCATTGAACATAATGCTTTTCTCACTGAATATTGTGAACACTTTTCAAAGCTGTTAAATATTCTCTAAACACTTAGTTAATGGCTGCATAATAGTTCATGTCATAGATTTAGCCATTATATTGTTATTGGACTAATTGTTTCCATTTTTCACCATTATAAGTGATCAAGGCAAGTGCTAAATATGTAAAAGTATGATTATTGGGTTGAGGATAAAAATACTCCTTAGTGATTCTATTGCATATTGATCTACAGAAAACTGTAGTCCCTCTAGTAGTATACGGTATATCCGTTCCTCATCATTTTTTTTTGAAAAGATTAATTTTATTGTTTGAGAGAACGTGAGAGAGAGAGAAGTGGGGAGGGCCCAGAGCAGTCTCCATAGTTGCACATCATTAGTTGTGACATGGTTTCATTCCACACAGGTGGATGTGGGGCTGCGCAGGGCGGAACTGAACCGGGGGCCTCCCAAACGGGAGGAAAGAACCTTCACCGCTATGTGGGCAGTTACCAGCTGTGCCACAGCTCAGCATATGGGTTTGCACAGGCTGGGGCTGGGACTCGACCTGCTGAACTACCCTGGCATCCCCTTCTTCCTTCCTCATCATTTTTGAAAAATATTTGCGCTACGTTTTCAATCAGAACGACTTCTGCAAATTGGCATCTAAAAAAAAAAAAATAATATTCTGCACCGTATACCTTTGTATTTAGAAATTTTCCAATACGGAACAAAACAGCCATTTCTATCCTGAAGTGCCAAGAACCCAGAGCTACAAGCCTTATGAAATGTGAGGTGCTGGGGCCAAAATTCAGAGTCGTGTCCTGTCAGCGCAGCCAGCCAGGAGGCCAGGTGGTATCCAGCAGTGAAGTGAGTGGTGGCCACTGGTGGCCACTGGTGGCCCTGGGGAGAGTCCCCCAGATGCGTATAGCCCTGGAGACCAACTTCTGAAGAGGCCCCTTAGGAACAGTCCCCTCCCCTTTCCTAAAGCTGACTGGAGGGTCTGTCTGACCACACCCCACATCTGTTCTGCAAGAACAGAAAGGGATCAAATGGAAAAATAAAAATAAAAGTATGAGGGAACTGGATGTGAGACAGGCCCAGGCAGAGGGGGGTGTCTTAGCCTGTGCGCGCTGCGGTAACACAAAACCACAGACTGGGTGCCTGATAAACAAGTTATTTCTCCCAGCTCTGGAGGTGGGGAAGTCCAAGGTCAAGGGACTGGCAGATTAAGTATCTGGTGCTGCCCACATGCAGTCCATTGGTGGCCCCTTCAAGCTGTGTCCTCCTCACAGGGTGAAAGGGGTGTGGGAGCTGACCCCACCTATGAGGGCTCCACCCTCATGACCTAATCACCTCCCAAGGGCCCCTCCTCCTGACAGCATCGCATTGGAATTTACGGCGCACATTCAGTCTATGGTGGCTCCTGAGTGAGGGCTATGATAAGAATGAAGATTTATTAGTGAGTCCTTTGGATGAGGCAGGTGCCTGTCAGAATAGAAACATAAGACTATGTGCGCATGGAGGGCCTGAGGCTGTGCTGCCGCCCCCTAACCACGGCCTTCTGCTCATGGCTTCTCCCGGGAGCTCAGTGGGGGGAGTTCTGAGATAGAAGATGAGGGGCCATCTCAGCGGGGGCCCCAGGACCTGCCCCTGCTTGGCACTTACAGGTGGGAGCCTCTGGAGGCCTAAATGAGTGAAAACTCCAGAGGCCGAAGGCCTCATTTGAATGTGGTTGGGAGATTCCTGGAGCAATGATGCTCACTACAGAAAGATGTATCAGGAATAAAAACGGTGGGGAAGCTGGGATGGCTCAGCGGGTTAAGTGCTCACTTTGCAGCCCCGGAGACCAGGGATCGAATCCCGGCCCTGGCCCATGCGGACCCATATGCTGAGCTGGGGTGTGCCCCCAGTTCAGTTCTTGCCGGGGCCTATGCGGGAGGCTCCCGGCCCAGTTCCTGCCCTGTGCAGCCCTGTGCCCACCTGTGGAATGAAACTATATGGAAAACTAATGCTCAACTATGGAGACTGCTCTGGGCCCTCCCCATTCTCTCTGTCTCTCTGTCTGTCTGTCTCTCTGTCAAAAACAATAAAAATAAAAATCTTAAAAAACAACAACAACAAAAAACCAGTGTCTTTAGTCCATACGTTATTACACTGGTATAACGAGAAGTTTTTAAACAGTCCGGCCTTCCCCACCCAGGGGGAAAAATTTCCCAGCAGGAGCATATTTTGCATGCTTTTGCATATTTAATGAATGTTCCTAAAAGCCTTTATGTGTGGATGTATGTGTTACACTGAGGTTCAGAAAATCATTACTGGGAAATATTTTCTAGTTGAAAACAGAGCTCAGCTGGAAAACAATCAGAGGACTTGTCTATGGAGGAGGTTTCAGCTGCTACCTCCCATTGCTGCTCTCACAGGCCCGGGCCTTTGTTTTTGACTTCCTCTTTTCCCCTCAACTTGACCTTTTTAGACAATGAAATAGAAGTGGAACTGAGAAGGCAGTGGTCCCTGGTTTCCTTTATTCTTCTTCTTGCCTCTAGGTACTTACAGTTCAGTCCCAGCTCCTATACCTGGTGCTTGAACCCTCCACCTTCTGGTGGGACTTAGAACTTGACCCTGCAGTTAGTGAGGCCCTTTGGTCTCCCACTCTTTGCTTAGCCCAGCATCTGCTCAGGCTGTTCCCTTTCCCATCTGCCCAGCTCCTACCTAGTGTTGTCTCTATAAATCCCATTAGTTTTTCCCCAGCTTTCCTGGACGACTCCAACCCACGCTCTGATGTAGCCAAAAGCTAGAATGCATATTCCCACTAGCTGCAATCTTTCCAAGGAACAAGCTTCACCTGTGCATACATATATATCTTCAGTCACTTTCTTAAATTGAGGAGTCATGTGTTATGTCTCATACATACTCAACACAGTGCTGGGATGGCTCCTACACGTTTCCTATTAGAAATGTGGACAGACTTCAGGAACTCATGGATAGAGAGGCTGGAGGCTAGTCCTAGCTTCTTTTCCTACACGTTTTGCACCGACAGTATATATGTGTTAGGTCAGAAGCCAGACAGGAGTGACAAGAGGGGCAGAAGGTAATATAATCCACGCTTTGCACCAACCAGGCTCACTCCACAAGGACCACCCAGGTCCAACCCCCAGGGGCTAATTTTGTGATTAGAACATCCTGGTAAGAGGGAAGTGAAATCCAGGGGATGCTGGGATAGCCCAGCTGTTACCAAGCATTTGCCTCACAATCGTGAGGTCTGGGGTTCCGTTCCTGGCCCTGGCCTGTGCATCCCCATATGCTGAACTGCAGCACAACTGGTAATGGTCAGGAATGGCTCGGTGGTGCAGGTTCTCGCCTCCCATGCAGGAGGCCCCCAGTTCAGTCCCTGCCCTGCACGGCCGGACAGCCACCTGGGTGGAGTGAAACTGTCACAACAAATGATATACAGCCATGGAGACTGCTCTGGCTTAACCTTAGCCTCATTATAATGTAATTGTAGTAAATTAGCATTGCAGTTTTAGCCCTCTTCCCCACCATGGGTTTTTCTGTATACATTCTGGGTAAGGGCACGGGCAGAAAGAAAACAATTATACGATAACCTATATGTGTCAATCAAATGACCTATGCCTGTACACCACACTGGCAGGGCTGACTCAGGGCCAGGAATAAAACTCAAACCCAAAACTCTTGGGGGCTTTTGCCTCTCTTGGCTTGGCCTGTTTCTCTCTTGAAACGTATTTCAATAAAGCTTTACTCTGCTTTCCTTTGTTTTGCTGATCTGTAATTCTTTACTATGCAGCAAAGAGAAGCTAGCTCCTCATGGCCTCTGTAAGGTAACATGGAATTTTGATTGGAAAACCCCGTGACATTCTTCTCTGCTGTCCTAAGAGTTTACCCTGTTTTGTTTTATTTGTTTGTTTGTTTTTTGGCTTTTAACAATCCTAGTAATCAAGTTCTCACCATAAGAAGCCATTTAATTCCCTTTAATGATACATCTGTGTTTCCTTCAGAGAGCAAAATAGGAGACTGCTGAGTCATTGTGGCCATTTTTACATGAACATTTCCTGTTTATAATAAAGTAATACATGCTGATTGTAGAAAACTAGAAACATGTGAAAGTGTGGAGAAAACACTAAAAATCACCTATGACTTCGAAGAAATAACCACTCTTTTTTTTGGGTAAAGATTTACTGTTTTTGAGAGAAGGTGAGAGAGAGAAGGGAAGAGGGCCCAGAGCAGTCTCCATAGTTGTACATCATTAGTTATGACACAGTTTCATTCCACACAGGTGGACGTGGGCCCGTGCGAGGTGGGAAACCAACCTCTTGTACGGGAGGTGAAAACTCTCGCCGCCAAGCCATCCCGGCGGTTACCAGCTGCACCACACGCAGTTCAGTATATGGGTTTGCACAGGCTGGACTCAGGATTCCATCCCTGGACCTCGCGGTTGCAAGGCAAGTGATCAACCTGCTGAGCTATCCTGGCATCCCCAAATAATCACTCTTAGCAACATATTTCCTTCTATAATGCTCTACATAGTTGGAGGTCACAGAAATATATGTTTGTATCCCTACCTTGTAAACATCATTACAGCTTGACTATTTCACTATGTCACTAGAATTGTTTCCTAAATGATACTTTTAATGACTGCATATAGAAGTCTCACAGCTTATCGTTTTTTATATATTATGTTTTGACATTACTTTGTAATATTATAAATAATGCTTTGATGAATGTATTTGTGAGTCCACTTATTTATTCTTTGTGAATAAAAAACTGGGGCCACATGGCAGACCTGACAAGCTTAGTGACTGAATATAACTACACAGGATGGCCGATCACAGAATCCTAATGGGACAGGTCATAGCGGGTAGTCATATCTCAGGCCTATAGCTTCCTTAGCAAAAGCCAGTCTTTAATGTGTCCACTGTACTTATGGATCCAGAATAACATACCTTTGAAATGTCAGCGTAGTTGTCTCTTCCAGACCCCCTGAAGACATAACTGCCGGTACCAGAGCAGGAGACCACAGAAGCCCACATTGTTATCTTGTTCCCCAAATACCATCTCTATGTGCTGTAAATGTTAACTACTGACTATCCTGTACCCACCAACATAAAAGAAGTATGTTTTTCTATTTTTCCTTTTACCCAAATACTAGAGATTTTCCTGCTATGCTTTCTCCCGTCTCCTTAATCCCCCACGAATGGGTTTCATGTAGCCTCTGTAGTGTCTTCTCCTTTGATTCTAATGTATAAAATAGGCTGCAAAATGACCATTCGTGGATCATTTGAGATCTTGGCATATGACGTCAGTTTGGCTCAAATAAACTCATAAAAATTCTCTACAGGTTTGGATGTTTCTTATGTGGACACCTTCCAGCAGCAGCTTAAAAGAATGCTTATCTCATCTCCTCCTCTCCCATGTTGACTATTCTCAAGTCTTTTCATCTTTCACAGTGACAAGAGACTTATAGTTGTTATGGCTTCTCTTTAATGAGCAAAGCTCGATGTTTTTCAAGTGCTTGTTGGCCTTTTATATTTTTTTTCTTGTGAAGTACTATCTGTTCATTTAGGTTATTTTTCTTTCTTACTATTTTGAGTTTTAGTTGTTGTCAGTCTGTGTGAGCCCCTTTATAAATAGAGGCTATTAGCCTTTTTCTGTCATAATTGTCACAATAAAGCATAACCCTTTTAGTGCACTAGGACCTCTGTCCCAAGACATAAATTTAGACTCCAAATCAGCATGTTCAGGGTTTAGAGTCCCAGGGAAGCAAATTCCCAGGTGAGGAAATAAGGAAAATATTCTCTGATGAATTTGAGGCAGTTTTGTTGTTATTGTTGTTGTGTTTTTGTTTTTTAGTTTCAGCAGCTCTAAAATTTTCACACTAACAAGATGGTGGCTGAAAGAGACACAACGTCGCATTTTGTTCTAACCTTTGGTCTTGCCAGTTTCATATTAGAAGAGTGAAATGTTCAAGAGGGAGGAGTAACATTCTGGCAGATGATGGCACTGAAAACTCCTGCTGGTCTTCCCCGGGCTGGGTAGCAGGGCCTCAGGCTGTCCAGGCCCGGAGGACACAGCTTTGCCTTCCTGGCCTGTCTCTGAGTAGGAACTCATTGCCTGTACAGAACGGCTCCTTGAATACAGGGAACACTTGAGAAGGGTTGAGTGAGCAGGAAGGCTGTTTCTTGCCGTGGACACTTGCTTAGTTTCTGAAGATGGCCAAAGTACCTCTTGAGTCACAGAATCAAAATGACCTGGATAAACTGCCTTTAGTGTCTTCCTGTTTCTTTTCATAGATGAAGGTTTATAGCTTTAATCTCCATCTCTCATGTATACTTTGTACTTTTTCTTATATGCTAACCATGACAGCACTCATATTCAAGTATCGATCATGCACTTATTTATAACTTCTAATTTGTCACTACTCTAATATGGCTTTACATATTACATTTTCTTCTTATCCCAATATTTGAGATCCCTACAAAACTCCCTTCTCCTCTACTTTGTTTTATACAAAAACAAAACAAAAATAAAAACAAAAAAACAAATAGCAAAGTTGGGATGGCTCAGTGGAATAAGCGCTCGCTTTGTAGTCCTGGGGACTGAGGATTGAATCTTGGCCCAGGCCTATGCGGACCCATATGCTGAACTGGGGTGTACCTCCCATGCAGGAGGCCCTCAGCCCAGTTCCTGCCCTGCATGCCCCCCACCCATCTATGTGAAATGAAACCATGTTGAAGACTGATGACATACAACTATGGAGACTGCTCTGGGCCCTTCCCCTTCTCTCTGTCTCTCTCTGTCTCTGTCAAAAACAATAAAATCTTAAAAAACAAACAAACCAAAAAAAAAACCAAACTAAAATAAACAACAAAAAAATCCAAAAAACCTTCTGTTTTTTTCAATTCATTCTTCCTGCCTCCCTCTGTAAAATTATTCAATAACTGTACTTTATTCATAGCTGGGCTTATTTAGTCTCTCAACATTTATCTTATTCACTGCCTATATGTCTTTGTCACAGATAATGCCCCCAAGGCCAACCTCACAGAGCATGCCTACACCAGCTTTCATATCAGATGACCATGTATCTGCCCCCAGTGGAATTCTCTTAATTCCTTAAGTGTTTAATAAACCCTATCGTTTACCCAGTGGAAAAGAACGCAAGTGTCAACAGACACTGTCCCCTTCAGTTGGAACACCCTCTCCAGGAGGGCAGGGACTGGACTCTGGAAAATCTGAATTCCCCCGTCAGTAAATAACACCATATACTGTACCTGGCAGGTGTATACGTGTATTTGTTCTGGAGCTTGCAACCAAAGATGGCAATGTTAACAGTACCCACTTTTCCTGGGCAACGCAAACAACTTCACACTCTTGATGTTTCTTTAGAAACAGGACACTTCATGTTGTTACTGCTCATCTCACCTCTTGGCTCTCTTCCCCTCGTATTCTTGCTTCCCCTCCTTCCTCAGCTTCTGCCACAATGGCTTCTTGGGAATTTTCCAAAGCCTTTAAGTAAGCTTGTTGTTTCTCCCTGTCTGGAATGCTCTGCTATTAATTACATGTCTCCTGCCCTGGCCTCCCTTGGGTCTCTGCTCAACTGTCCCTTTCTCAGTGAAGCCACCCTGGTTAGTATTTTAAAACTCTAGGGGAAGCCCGGATGGCTCAGTGGGTTAAGTGCTCACTTTGCAGCACCGGGGACCGGGGATTGAATCCTGGCCCCGGCCCATGCGGAACCATATGCTGAACTGGGAGCTCCCCCAGTTCAGTTCTCTCTCTCTCTCTCTCTCTCTCTCTCTCTCTCTCTCTCTCTCTGTCCAAAATAAATAAATAAATAAATAATTTAGAACCAAAAAAAAGGGGAAGCCAGGATGGCTCAGTGGGTTAAGCGCTCACTTTGCAGCGCCGGGGACTGAGGATCGAATCCCGGCCCCGGCCCGTGTGAACCCATGTGCTGAACTGGGAGCTCCCCCAGTTCAGTTCTCTCTCTGTCTCTGTCTCTGTCTCTCTCTCTCTGTCAAAAATAAATAAAAATATATTAAAACTCTAACAGCCCCTCCAGAGCACACAGCACTCTGCACTCAGCACTCCCCCACGCCCCTTTCCTGCTCCATCCTCCACAGTGATTTCACCATCTAATGTTCTAAATGTTTAATCACTGTCTCCTCCCCACCCCCCCATAAAGCGGAAACTCTATGAGGGTAAGGATTTTTGTCTGTTACTCATTTTTACATATGTATGGCTGGCTAACTATCTGTTTATCATTATCTAACTACCATCTATAGTTAGATAGCCCCAATTCCCAGGACTACCTAGCACATAGTAGGCTCTCAACAAATATTTCTTGAATGACATAGAAATGAGCAAATGAGTGTCAGAAATGGCACAGAGAGCTTTTCTTGAACTCTTCTCTCTATCTTTCTGGCCTCCTTCTATCCTGCTTCTCTTCCTTCTGGTCCTACTCTATTTTTTTATTCTTCCCATTTCCTAAATGTAAGTTTTCCATAAGGTTTGCCTCTCTTTCTCAGCTACAGCTTAAGAGCTGAACACCTAAGAGGATGGGCACTAGATGTGGTGACAGCTGAGGTCAAGGAGCGGCAGGTCTGTCCCCTGACCTGGCACCCCCAGGAGCAGTCGTTACCCTGCCTGCTAGAATTTGGATGTTATAATTTTGTTGTTGTCACACATTACACGTTTTGCAAATATTGAAGAACAGAAGCTTGAAACAAAGAAACAGGTATGTTATTGGGTTATTATCAGTTAAGAATCCAACTCCTGGCCCTTCCCTTCATTAATAATTTAAGAAGCAGGGATGCTGGGATAGGTCAGAGGTTGAGTGCTAAAGGAGTTCATCACCATCAAACCAGAATTACAAGGAATCTTAGAGGGACTTCTTTAAGGAGAAGAACAATAACAAAAAGGTTAAAAATATGAATAATAAAATGTTAATAACTATATATCTATTAATAATTATTTTCAAGGTCAATTAATAAAATGCTCCAATCAAAATATAGTGTGGCTGAATGGATAAGAAAATAAGACCCTTACATATGGTGCCTACAAGACACAACTTCAGATTGAAAGATACACACAAACTGAAAGTAAAGGAGTAGAAAATACATTTCATGAAAATGGAAACAAACAAACAAGCTAGGCTGGCAATACTTATAGCAGACAAAACAGACTTTAAAACAAAGGCTATAACAAGTGACAAAGAAGGACCCAGTAGTCCCACTTCTGGCTATTTATCTGAAGAAACCCAAAATGCTACTTCGAGGAGACATGTGCATCCATATGTTCATTAACATTGTTTACAATGGTCAAGATGTGGAGGCAGCCTGGGTGTCCATGGATGAACAGGTAAAGAGTAGGTGGTACACATACACCGTGGACTACTGCTCAGCCAGGAACGGGAATGGGTTCTTGCCACCTGCGGTATCATGGATGGACCTGGAGGGTATTGTGCTGAGTGAAATACGTCAGACAGGGAAAAACAGATGCAATGTGATTATGTTATATGTGGACTCTAAAGAACAGAACATATAAAACAGAAACAAATTCATAAATACAGAAACCATTGGATGGTTGCCAAATGGGAGGGGGCTTGGGGGTGGTTTAAAAGGGTGAGAGGATTAAAAAGTACAAATTGTTAGTTACCTAATAGTCATGAGGATATAAAGTACAACATAGACAATATAGTCAATAATATGATAATAACTATGTATAGTGTCAGGTGGGCACTAGACTAGTCAGGGGGATCACTTCTTAAATTATATAAATGTCTAACTACTATGATGTAAACCTGAAATTAATATAAAATAATATTGAATGTCAACCATAATTGAAAAATAAAAAAGTGGGGGAAAGTGAAGGTGAATAAGAGGTTCAAATTTCCAGGTATAAAATAAGTTGTGGGGATGTAATGTACAGCATAGAGAATATAGTCTATGATATTGTCACAGTGCGATACGGTGTCAAATGGTTGCTGGACTTATCATTGTGATCACTTCTTTAGGTATATAAATCTTGAATAACTATGGAGTACACCTGAAACTAATAATATTGTATGTTAGGTATATTTTAATAAAAAAATGTTTTTTCAAAGTTAAGGCAGATTCTTCTGTCTAGAAAGGATAGTTTCTCAGAAAATTCTAGACATAAAAAATTAGTGACATCCGAAGGAAAACACTGGCTTTTCTCCTTCTTAGAAGAGATTATTGAAAATGTTGCTTTTGCTTTTTACTTTCCCAAATTAGCCTTTTATGAACTTAATATTTTATTTCAGCAAAAGGGCATGTCTGCTTTGTCTTATTAGTTTATGCAATTTAATAGATAAATCAGTTATTAACACATGCATCATTGTAAATGTTATTAATAAAACGAACAAGCAAATCCTCTTCCTCCTCAAAAATAAATAAATTAATGGAAAGAGAAAAGAAAAGAAAAGAAAAAAAAGCTGTTTGAGACAATTCTTTCTTCAAGAATTCTCCTTGTTCAGGGGATACCGGGATAGCTCAGCAGTTGAGCACTTGCCTTGCAGTGGTGAGGTCCAGGGTTGAATTCATGGCCCTGGCCCGTGCAAACCCATATGCTGCATTGTGGTGTACCTGGTAATCATCAAGATGGCTCAGTGGCAAAGGTTCTCCCCACCCATGCAGGGAGGCCCCTGGTTTGGTTCCCACTCCACCCATCCCCCTGTGGCCCCATATCCACCTGTGTGGAATGAAACCATGTCACAACTAATGATGTACAACTATGGAGACTGTTCTGGCCCCTCCCCCCTTCTCTCTCTCTCTCTCTCTCCCCTCCCCCCCCTCTCTCTCTCTCTCTCTCTCTCTCTCTCTCTCTCTCTCTCTCTATCTCTTACCTTTCAAACAATAAAAAAATAAAATCTGAAAAAATAAAAAGACTTCTCCTTGTTCGGTAGAAGAGGTTTAAATAGAAATATAATTTGATTGAAAGTGCATTAATAATTAAAAACAGACCTCAGACTCTCTTAAGTGTTCATTCTCTGCCATGCTCTTTGCTAAGCACTTAGTAGGTAGTATTAAGTTCTCTCAACATCCCTATGGGAGTGGATTTACTATTATTATCTCCATTTTCCAGAGGAGAAAACTGAGGCTTAGTGAGTATCAGTAACTCTCCCAAGTTCACACAGCCAGTGGATGGTGAAGTCTGTTTCACAGGATTATCATAATCACAGTAAGAGCCTGCCTCCATCTAACTGAGCATATGCTTACTAGGGCCTGGTTATTATCATTATTTGTATTTCATGTAGTAGAGACAGTGTGGAATAATAGTTCTGGCATAGGCTTTGTAGCTATTGTCCTGGGTTCAAAGCCCACCTCTACCATTTGCTAACTTTGTGACCTTGGTTACTTCTCATCCTTGTGCCTAGGTTTCTCATCTGTAAATGGGTACAATAGAGTACATTTTGTAGATGTCCTAGAAATTAAATGAGGGGATTTAAGTAAGGCATGTGGAACATTACCTAGTAAGTACTTCTTACATTATTATCACAGAGAGGAAACTGAAGCTCAGAGAAGCCCAGGGTCACACGGCCTGTCAGCCGTGAAACTCCAGCCAAGTCAAGCAGTGCTAGAGTTCATTAACAGAGCTTCACCAGAGGACCTGAACTCCAGGTGACAATGACATCAGGATGCAGGCGTCACGGAGAGTGTGGGCCATAGAGCCAGACCACCCAGGCCCCCGTCACTGTCTTGTCGTTCACTAACCATGTGACGCTGGGCACGGCACGTGGCCCCGTTCCTATCCTTCAGCACACGGGCCTGGCTCACAGTACCCGTGGCCGCTCCGATTATGCCGATGACTCCATGATTCAGGGAGAGAAAAGGGAAGAGTGAGGTAGAAGTGGAGGGTGGGAGCCTAATGTGAACAAAGGGAAGCGAAGTCCAGGGAGGAGAATGTTAGCGGAATACAGCCAGGATCAAAATCGAATTGCACAAGGTAGAGCGTCAGGTGGAAGGCCTCCAGCCCCGACGAAAACCTCTCTGGCTGGACTCATGTAGGATCAGTGAGATCAGCTTTGACAAAAATAAAAAGGGAAGAAGAAGGGAAATGTGTCATATTTCCTTTGGCAGAAATAAGAGCCCAGGCTCTCTTCTTTTTCAACACTGGGCCCCTGCAGAGCCCCCCAGAGGTTGTTTAGGTTGCAGCGGCCACCTGGGGTCTCACAGCACGCTCGGTGGGTGGCAGGCCTTCTGTTAGCTGTTTTATTAAACGCTGTGACGTTTGGAGGAACTTAATTCTCCCCTGTAAATAAAAACAGCTTTACCAGCAGAAATATGACACCAGGAGACTGTAATGGAGTCAGAAGCAACAGCCCCTTCACCTCCACGTACAAGAAGCTATTGAAATAATCTGTTTCAAGAATTCACTTAATATTAACTTGCTATTTGCTCATTTGTTTTGTTGTTTATTATTCCTTAGCTAGCAGAAGGTCCAACTAGGAACAAAGGTCAAAAAATTAGAAGGAGAAAAAATCCTTAAAAAAGAGAAGCTAAGGGATGCCGGGATAGCTCAGTGGTTGAGCACTTGTCTTGTAATCACAAGGTCCAGGATTTGATTCCTGGCCTAGGTTCATGCAAAACCCATATGCTGAACTGAGGCACAACTGGTAAGAACTGGGATGGCAGCAAAGATTCTCACCTCCCAGGCAGGGCCCCCCCGGTTTGGTTCCCACCCAGCGTGGCCCCCCATCCACCTGTGTGGAATGAAACCATGTCACACCTAATGTACAACTATGGAGATTGCTCTGTGCCCTCCCCGCTTCTCTCTCTGTCTGTCTCTGTCCCTTACCTTCTCTAAAAACAAGAAAATAAATCTTAAAAAAAAAGAGAAGCTGCCTGTACCTTGGAACTCATCCTTATTTGCTTTGTATTGGTGCGACTCCAGTCAGGTTTACAAGAGGCTAAAATTTACAGGACCCAAAGAAGAACTGAAGACAGATAGTATTAGAAAGGAGGGACTGCCTTTGGCTGTCAGCTCTTGGCTCTCTGCTCCAGCCCTGTCTCCTGCAATTATGATGGAGATTCATAGTCCCCTCTCTACTAGGCTGACCAGACATCCCCTTAAACGAGACAGAAAATGGTGCTGTCCCGTAGCAAACGGTACAACTGGTCAGCCTACTGACACAGTGAGACAAGGCTGACCAGAGGTACCGTTTGAGACAGACAAGTACCATTGTTTTCTGTTCCGTGTAAAATGGGACATCTGGGCAGCCTACTCTCTACTTGTGATTCAGGATTTCACCTGGTGGTTCTATTAAGGACACATGTTGGATGATTCCCGGAGGCATAGGCCCGGGGATGAATTAGTAACACTCAGGGCAAACTTCCTGCCTTCATTGAACTTGTACTCTAGCTGGGAAGACAAACACCAAACACAGATTTAAAAAAAAAAGTCATAATAACTTTTGGAGAGATTTGAGTAGGAAATAAACAGGTGGAGTGGAGGAGAGAAACTGGCAGGAGGAAGTGATGAATCTAGAGGGTCAGGGAAGGCCTATCTGGGAAGGAGACATTTGATGTGAGGCCTGAGGCCAGGGGAAGAGCCATCCTGGAGGAATGCACAGTGATTATACACACCCCCAGACCGGGGGCCGGGGTGGCTGAGGCCCAGTGACTGAGGTGGGGGGAGGAGTCGGAGTGGGACAAGGAAGGGTGGTCCAGATCTCCGAGGGCCTTGAGAGGTTTGGATGTGTCCCTATTTAGGGCTCCATCATCTCAGGGCCCTAGTCCCCCAACATAAGCAGATAGGCCTCCAGACGGTGGGGCTGAAAGGGCAGAGAGAGGCTCTGAGTTGGGGAGGAGTGGAGTAGAGGCAGGTATCATGATAGTAGCCCTGCTGCAAAGACCAGGGCCTGTTCATGCAGTTTGTACCAAACAGCCAAGCAGAAGCAGAGAAGGAGGCAAAGGAAGACAGACAAGACCTAGACCTGAAATTCTGCAAAAGGTCTTTTGAAAAGGGAGGCTGTTTTCCATGAACGTCACCTTCATCCTCACACAACAGGATGTGGTACTTACCCATGAATTTGTAACGCATAGGAACTGGCTTCTGAATGAGTGCAAAATACCTCAAAGGAAGCAAAGCACAGGCAAATCCAGGAGCAGGTGCTAAGGGGTCTCCCCCTCCAACCCTCATGCCACATTTGGGAACCTCAGAAAGCGATGTTTCTGGTCACTCCTCAGGCTGGGGTCACTGCCAATGTGCTTCCTGATGGGCAGGGCGCTGGGAGCAGGGCAGATGTGGCTGCTGCCCCCCTTCTCTGCTGGGCGAGGGACTCTGCCTTTAGTACCCTCCTCCCTACTGCTGCTGAGTGGACGAGACGCATCTGTCCTCACAAAAGCGGGAGCCCAGGGCGACAAGCTCTGCAAAGTCTCTGTCGCTAATGAGAACATACTGTCCACATATTTGAAACTTAAGCTCCCAAAGATATCTGTTATATTTATTAATTCACTTTAAGATGTATCATACGGAAGCCTAAGGTGCTGGAGTAACTAAAGTAACTGCAGTATTCAGCTTCCAGGTAGATTCGTAGAAACAAATTTGGGGGCGGGGGTGGGTGTGGGGAGGTTATTGAGCCAAATAACACAGAAAGGCAGGGGTACTAGAGGGACAGTCCAGGCGAACAGAATATTTCAGAAAAGCCATACATATGAAGCTAATACACAATAAAAATGGCATTATAATTCAGTGGAAGATCGGGTTTTTAATTACTGAGAAGCAGTTAACTGAAAAGCAAACAAAACTATTTTAGGTCCTTATCTTACTCCACATGCCAAAATAAGTTTCACAGGGATCCAACAGTAAAATGGAATGAGCAAACAGACCCCAAAAATGCAGGGAAAGGTAAATATTTGATTCATGAGTGATAAAAAATGCTCTGAGCTGAAAAACAAATTGAAACTACAAAGAAAACTGTACAGGTTTAACTATTTAAAATATACATTTCCGAATAACAAAAAAGAACACAAGTAAAAGTGAAAGTCAGTGAGCAAGAGAAAACCTGCAACGAACAGGAAGTGATTAGTAAACCTAATATATAAAATGTTCATGCAAACAGATGAGAAAAACATCAACCCCCACGAAAGTGGAGGAGGGATATGAGAGATAATCACAAAAGAAGGAATGCAAAATAGTCCTTAATTGTAAATGAAACAACCTATTTTTTCCTTCTCTGTACTCTCCACCAAGCAACTCTTTGGACGTCCTACAATGTAACTTAATTCTGACACCCTTTACGTGAAGATCAGATCCCACAAGTTAAGGGCTCCGTCCCACAAGACACCCGCTTTCTACTTTAGATGAAGGTCTGGAGACTAGGTTGTCACCTGTGTTTCTGACGGACTGGCTATAAGTGGGAGGTTCCCGCAACCCCCTCCTTGGGTTGGATTCATTTGCTCGGTGCTCACAGAACTCAGGAGAACAGTTCACTTACTAGAGGACTGATATATTAGAAAAGGTACCAATCAGGAACAGCCAAAGGGAATGGCGCAGAGGGCGAGGCATGGCGTGTGTGAAAGGGGAGTGGGGCTCCCACGTCCACTTCAGGCTTGTCACCCTCCCAACACCGCCACGTGTTCACCAACCTAGAAGCTCCAGATCCCTGCGCTTTGGGGGGTTTTAAGGAGGCTTCATTACACAGGTGTGATTGATCAAATCATTGGCCACTGGTGATTGACTTAAACTCCAGCCACTTTCACCTCCCTAGAGGTCAGGGCCTGAGGTGGAAAGCTCCAACTGTTGAATCACGTGCTTATTTTGCCTGGCAACCAGCCCCCCTCCCCCACCCCACCCCCAATTTCTGGAGCTTTCTGGAAGTCATCTCTTTAACAAAAACTTAGATGTGGTTTAAAAGGGCTTGTTAGGAATAAATATGACACTTTTATCTGTATTATCACTTAGGAAATTCCCAGTTTTAGGAGCTCTGTGCCAGAAGCAGAAGCAAAGAACAAATATATAGTTTGTATTATAAGTCACTATATCACATTAACTAACATTTTAAAAATCTATACCTTGTGCATGTAATGTAATCAGAGACACGTCAAGTAAATAACCTATGAGCTTCATCAAAACAGCGGATAAAAACACCCGATACTAAGAATGCAATGAAACTGGCATTCTCATACAATGATAGTGGATGTGAAAATTCTTACAAACTTTCTAGGAGATAATTTGGCAATGTGCATTAAAAACCCTAAAAATGGTCTTATCTTTTGGCCAAGTAATTCCACTATGAGCCTATCCTAAGGCAGCAATCAGAAATGTAAGCAATGAAAGCAATGATTTATATACAGGAACATTCGTCACAGTATTACTTTGGCAAAAAAAAAAAAATACCACACACACACACACACACACACACACACACACACACACACAACCCGGAAGCAATTTAAATGCCCAGCATCAGAATTAAGACAAATCAAGATGATGAAACTCTATGTAACCTTAAAAAACACACAAAACAAAACAAAAAACAGGTCTAAAGTCACACTATATTGCATGGTTGCAAGAAAGACACTAAGGAAATGTCTAAAATGTTAATGCTAACCATGGGATTTCAGGGCAGTAGCTTTATGGGCAATTGCTCTCTTTTTGCATTCAAACATTTTTAAAATTATGTGTTGTATTTATGGAAAAGTGAAATTATAAAATAAGTAAACATAAACAACCTTAGTCATTAGATACAACAGGCAGTAACCTGGAAAGAATGTTGAGAAAGGGGAATATGTGCAAAAAATAAAATAAAATAAAATCAGAAGGCAAATGTCATGAACTGACTATCAGATCCAACACTTCAGGAGGGCTGGGGTACAGGTAGAAGACACTGAAAAATGCACTTCAGTTGTCATGACAGAAGAAGGAAAGAAGGAATCACATATGTACATGTATTTTTTTTTCCTTTACCAAAGATGCCTTTGATCATACAGGCGAGGAAGCATAATGGAAGTTATTAGGGAGACAGACCATATATTAAAAAAAAAAAAATTTGTTTTTAAGATGGTCACCCACAGAACTAAACTCCCCACCATGAATTTCCAGCAAGGGGTGAGAAGCAATGGGGTCTCATAACAGGCACGGAACATTTTAGATCCTATAATACTCTTTTGCACAGGTCTGTCTGACAATCATAATCCACAGAGTGTGTTTCTAGGATCCACAGTATTTCCATTAAGTACCTTTGAGTAACAGTTTAGCGGCTGCGAGTTCATGACTAGCCTTTGTATGGCTGCCTGTATCTGACAGACAATCCGTTCACAAGCTGCAGATAGTTGCACGGACCCTGCTGCCCACAGTTACCCCCTTGTGTTTTCAACCAGTGGGACCAGAGGTACACAGGGTGATCTGAAGGGAAAGGAAGGAGAGCAGAGAGTAGGGGGCATCGATCATACATGGGGGTGAGGGGGGCAGGTCACAGACACTGACTACCAGGGCCCACTGCTAGACTGTGAAAGATCTGAGAAGAAAACACTCGTCCTACGGAGCGGCAGGGTAGGTACTTACAAAAAGAAGGTGCAGAACCCACGAAACTCTCACAGGAAGGAAGAGCAGGAAATCAGGTCCGGCTGACTCTTCTTCCTTGCTGGCTCTCTAATGTCAGGCTCTAGATCAGGACAGTGGAGCTGGAGACAGCAGACGAGTCAGTCCTAAACTTCTGACCCACTGGCATTTGCAGTTGGAGCCTAAATAAGAAAACAACTCTCTGAACTTGTGCTGACTGATGCTCCTATCAGCAGATTTCACTTTCACTTCTTGCCATTGGCCCATGACTTCTCAGAAGGAAGGGTTATAAACAACACTGACGTGCACCACACCACATGTTTTCCCCACATGGGAGCCAACCAACCAGCAGAGTGTTGTTTTTTTTTTGTTTGTTTTAAAGATTTATTTTATTGCTTTTGACAGACAGAGAGAGAGAGAAGGGGGAGGGTCCAGAGCAGTCTCCATAGTTGAATGTCATCAGTTTTTGACATGGTTTCCTTCCACACAGGTGGGTGGGGGCTGCACAGGGTGGGAACCAGGCTGGGGGTCTCCTGCACGGGAGGCACGCCCCCGAGAGCTGGGGGACTGAACCAGAGGTGTCCCACATGGGAAGCACACCCCAGTTCAGCATATAGGCCTGCACGGGTCGGAGCCGGTATTTGATCCTCGGTCCGTGGGGCTGCAAAGCGAGCACTTAGCCCTGAGCTGTCTCTGCTTCCCGAGAGTTTCTTGATGATGTCACACAATCATTCCAGAAAAGAAACTGGCCAAGACACTCTCAAAACTCCCAGTGATTTTAAACTCCAAGATATACACAACCTAGAATCGTATTTGGAAGGGACCTTCCGGTCCATCTGGTTCAAGCTCCCAGACCCAGGTCACGCACTGGAAGCAGTTCTGCAGTCTTGTCCCTCCTTTTTAGAAACCAGCTGTGTAGGATGCCTGAGCTTCTCTGGACACAAAACCTCACTTTAGTGTGTTCTCAGGAGGGTGTTTAGGCCCATGCTGGAGCAGCTGGAACATGTCTTATTTTGAAACAGGAGAACAGGCGTTTGTTTTGGTAATCGTGGGAGCTCCTAGCCAGAGTGCTTCCTTCGCTCATGTGACCAGTTGGAAATTCCAAGCTGGGGCTGAACTTGGTTAAGTCAGTAAACAGCTACCTCGTAATATTGCTGAATCTTGCAGAGTTTCTCTTCCCTTTCTCCCATATAAATTTTTTGATTTGCTAACCCCTGTCCCCCTTTGTAGTTCTTTTAAACTCAAACCCTAGAAAGAGGTGACGTAATCCAATACTAAAGGAGAACCAGGGCTTTGGCATTAGAGAACTCTGCTAGACATTAGACAATTATTTAATCTCTGCGAGCATCAGGTTACTCACCTATAAAACGGGAAAACAAAGAAACAAACAAAAAACACTGCTTTGTACTGCTGTTGTAGAAATGGGGGATAGCTCAGTGGTTGAGCGCTTGCCTCACACTCACGAGGTCCAGGGTTCACTTCCTGGCCTGTGCAAACCCATATGCAGAACTGCATCGTAGTAGGTAACCGCCATGATGACTCAGCAGTGAAGGCCCTGTGGGGGCCCTGGTTTGGTTCCTGCCCTGCACGGCCCCACATCCACCTGTGTGGAACAAAACCATGTCACCACTAATGATGTGCAACTATGGAGACTGCTCTGGGCCCTCCCCCTTCTCTCTCTCTCTCTCACTTTCTCGCAAACAAAATAAATCTTTAAAAAAAAGAAAAAGGGAGATAATGTATGAAAGTGCTTAGCACAGTCCTGGGCACATAGGAATGGTAGCTGTTATTATTAAAAGCAGAATTTCTAAATATAGTCTAGTCTTCATAATAATGTCTGCAGAGCAGAGACAAAATTAACATTTTGGTACTAACATAAAGTAGTTACTCTGAATAGTGAACACTGGGGAGTGAAGTGATAAACATAGAAGATTTTATATATATATATATATATATATATATATATATAATTTAAATTTATTCAGTTATAATGCATATAGTTTTTAAAGACAAATAATTTTTCAAAGTTTGTTATGAAAAACAGCTGCCTTTCTTATTCTCCAGAGGCTAGCACTTTCACCTGTTTTAGCTGATTTTTTAGGTATTTATCTCTGTTCTCTAAATAACATGCTTATATTGGTACTTTGTGGTTTTTCAGTTTCAGGCATAATCTATCGACTCACAACGATAGAAGATGAAGATTTAGCTTACTTTGTCCTGACTTCACGCTCCACAAGTATCAGGCCTATCTCCCTTCTTCTTCCAAACAGGTTATAATTTTGTGTAAAGCAATATTTAGTGTCTACAATATTATAACTATGTAAATACCATCGACAGTAGTTGAGCCATGTAAAAATTATGATTTCTTTTTTCCTGCATAACTTTTTGTCTCCTCTGGCGATAACTGCCTTAATCTTTTGTTTTTCTGCTTGTTTTCCATGTACTTAACACTAATCCAACCCTCAAGTCTGCATCAAGTCTTTTTTGAGACATTTGTAGGCACGGTGTTTGATCTCTTCCTGAGAAAGGCCGCCCCAGCTCCTAATCTTCTCCAGTCTGGGCTGAAGGCCCGGTTACCTGATACTTAGCTGTCATGCTGGAATCTCCTCTCACAGCCACCGCTCTTTGCCTCTGTCCTATTTCTCGCATCAAAGGCTTTTCTTGATTTATTCTTTATTCTACCTTTACTTATTTATTTATACTTTATTTTTTTTAAGATTATTTTATTGTTTGAGAGAAGGTAAGAGAGAGAGAAGGGGGAGGGCCCAGAGCAGTCTCCATAGTTATACAGCGTTAGTTGTGACATGGTTTCATTCCACACAGGTGGATGTGGGGCCGTACAGGATGGGAACTGAAGTGGGGGCCTCCTGCATGGGAGGTGGGAACCTTTGCTGCCATCTCAGTGGTTACCAGTTGCACAGTAGTCCAGCACATGGGTTTGCACAGTCTGGGGCTGGGATTTGATCCCTGAACCGCGCAGTTGCAAGTCAAGCGCCAACCTGAGGAGCTATCCTGGCATCCCCAGGTGGGCTATCTCTAGCTGTCTCTTTTACTGGTTGACTCTTGGCAGCACAACTGGCCTCTGGGTAAGTTGGTTGCTCTTATCTAGCTACTAGCCTCCTAGGAGTTGCTTAGCACCAAAATCTCCATTGCTTTGGACAGTAATGCAGGCTTAAACGTTCTGTTCCAAACCAATCAGTGCACTTGGGGAGAACTTCAGAGTCCTTTGTCCTTATGGCATGCCTTTCCTCCTAGGACACATATCTGAGCTACTGCTGCAGCACTGAGGGTGGACACGCTGACCCACTGCTTCAGGAGCGACACCTCTGCCTTTTGAGCCTGGTGCGAAGTGTGGCAGGAGCCTCTGGTCTTTTCAGCTTGGTGCTCCTTGTGTGGAACCTCCACCCTATAAACATGCTCACACGAAGGTGACCAGGGCTCCAGTGTTCTTGGCCCAATGAATCTGGGGAGAGCCTTGGTCCTCTGGTTGGGTGGAGGAGGGGAGGCCCTGATCTCTTGGATGATTGCCTGGAATTCAGCCTCTGCAATGTGGAGACGTGAGATGGGAGAGGTCACGTTCTTGGCTGCTTGCCACAGGCCTCCCTGCTCTTACTGAGATTGAGTAGACTTTCTTGAATGAATGTTTCTTCATTTCTTATATGTCCTTAGGACAATTTCCAGAGACGTTAAATGGTGTGTAGTGTGTGTGTGTGTGTGTATATATATATATATATATATATTTATTTATTTATTTTATTATTTTTTTTTATTTTTTAAGACCAGTATGGTATTCCCACTGGGGAGTGGGTGAAAAAGTGTCTCAGGCTGCTGTCCTGAAACCAGATCTCTGCCCCTTTATTGTTTTTCAGGGGGAAAATTTTAACTGAATAAAATCTAAAGACTTTTAAATATTAAAGACTATCATGAACAAATGTGAAATGACAAATTCCAGAAAATTACAAAATAAGAAACAAATGATTGTAAGTTTTAAGTACCTTAATCTACGCAATTTGAACTTAACCTAATAAAATACTGATAAACTTAACTGGGGATGTTTTTCTTGTTGCTTAAGTTTTTTATTCTCTTAAAAGTAATAAAAACAAATAAAAGTTTATTGAGGTAAGTATTAAGCTACTTTTACAGACTTATAATAGATATATTGAAATAATCTTTTTTATTTTTATTTTCAAATAACTCCACCTGGTTTTGTCAAACATTAATGGTGGTTTAAATAATAGTAAAAGCACAATATTTATGTCCTCTTATTATAAGGTGCCCATTGAAATAGAAATAATGTACTTACAATTAGATTAAAACACCTCTAATTTAAAAACATGTTTAAGAATTAAAATGCTATCAAATATCAATAAGAGCAAACAAAGAATTCAGTAACAGCAGTTAAACTAAATAGAGGTAAATCTAACTTACTTTTTTTTTTTTTTAAAGATTTATTTTATTGATTTTTGACAGAGAGAAACAGAGACAGAAAGAGATAGAGAGAAGGGGGAGGACCCAGATTAGTCTCCATAGTCGACATTAGTTTTTCCATATAGTTTCACTCCACAGGCGGGCACAGGGCTGCGCAGGGCAGGAACTGGGCCGGGAGCCTCCTGCATAGGCCCCGGCAAGAACTGAACTGGGGGCACACCCCAGCTCAGCATGTGGGTCCGCCTGGGCTGGGGCCGGGATTTGATCCTTGGTCCCCGGGGCTTCAAAGCGAGCGATTAACCCGCTGAGCCATCCCAGCTCCCCACCCCCCTTTTTTTTAAAGATTTATTATTATTGGTTTTTGACAGACAGACAAAGAGAGACAGAAGGGAGAGGGCCCAGAGCAGTTTCCATGGTTGACAGCATTAGTTTTCCATATGGTTTCACTCCACAGGTGGGCACAGGGCTGCGCAGGGCAGGAACTGGGCTGGGAGTCTCCCGCATAGGCCCCGGCAAGAATTGGACTGGGGGCACACCCCAGCTCAGCATATGGGTCCGCATGGGCCAGGCCCGGGATTCCATTCCTGGTCTCCGGGGCTGCAAAGTGAGCACTTAACCCGCTGAGCCATCCCAGCTCCCCCTAACTAACTTTTAAAGAGTGAGAGAGACAGAGACAGAGAGAGAGAGAGAGAGAGAGAGAGAGAGAGAGACAGAGAGAACCAGACGGGCTACAGTGGGAGTGGCTAGTCAGGGTTGGCTGCTTTGAAATCTGAACTGAACTTGAATAGGACCCTGGATCTCTGTGGGCTCTCGGCTGAGTAACTCTACTCCTTTCTTTGAAAGGGGGATGGTGCCATCACCTGTGTGACCTTCTCTAGAGAAAGCAGATAGACTTATCACCTGCAGCAAGGTTTCAGTCAGAGATTTTAAGGGCTCCCTTAGCATGCTTCATTAATATGTATTACTTTTCAAGCATCTTTTTTTTTTTCCTGGTCCTTCAGTTCCCACACTGTTTTAATCTCTCGTCTTCTTGGGAAAGCAGGTTTAGGCTTTCCTGTAGGTGAATATTTTTACCTAAACCATCCATTATTTCCCTCTGGAGTTGTTCTACTTTTTTTTTCTGAGATGTCTTTGGCATTAATTAGTTGGGATTGAAAGGATTTAGATCCATCCTCGTCTAATCATGTCTGTCTTTGAAGATGATCCATCATCGCATCCTGATGCAAGTTTAGGAATCTTGCTTTTCTATTTGCTTTTGAGAGAAATACCATATCCTCAATGTTATAACCCAGGTGAGACAAGTTCATAGAAGAGCCAAATTCATAAGCAAGGTGAGTTTATTATAAGCCGGCGACTGGAGGATTAATGTCTCTCAAAAACCTGTGGCCCTGAATGCAGGAAGTGAGGGGTTTATAATAGCCAGGGGCACCTGCGGCAATGGAAAATAACAAACCCAGAACAGTTGAAGGGTTTACAATAGCCAGGGGCACTTGTGCAACCACAATAGCCAGGGGCACCTGCAGCAATGGAAAATTTGAGGGGGAGCTTGAGAAATCACAGAGCTGGGCTAGTGTCGCAATAATGGAAAGTACAATGCTACGTGCAGAATGCCAGGTATTCACTATAACACTCAAGTGAAGAGGAGGAACCATTCGTAGTTCTCTTGTGGTACCTTCAGAGGACTGGCCTCGGTGACAGGTGACTTGAGGGCTTCACAAACTACTGTAAACACTGTAATCTTCACTGACCCAATACTATTTTTCAAACAGGACAGAAAAGCATTTGGCTAGCTCTTAGTCCTCCTTAAAATACGTTGGCTTCTTACTAAAAAAAAAAAATTGTATGTGTGTATGTGTGTGTGTGTGTGTGTGTGTGTGTGTGTATGTATGTATGTATGTATGTATGTATTTATTTATTTATTTATTTATTTATTTATTTATTTATTTATTCATAGCAGCACAAACAGAAGGGAAACCCAAAGAGCTTTGTCTCAAGCGGTCACCACCACAGCACTGCTCAGGGACTGGCTGGACAGAATTTTGTGGCCACCCAAAGGCCCCCCATGGCTTCAAAGGCACTGCAGCTCAGCGCTGGCTGTCAGCATCCTGTGGACCTCAAGTGCCTGCTTGGAACCCTGTGGGCTGCTTTACTTGCAGTCAAGTGCCCCACAGGCCAGACCATCAGTGGGGCTGGGCAAGCGAGGCCTGGGTCAAGAAAACATGACACTCGAACTTTGTCCTGTTCACTGCTGCACACATAGAAAGTGATGTTATTTGTACTGTGCATTGGGGGGGGAGAATCAAGGGCCAATTGCAGCCAGAGGAGGTTGGCCCCTGAGCTCTGGCTGCTCTAGGCCCCACCTGACACTACACAAAGCTCGAGAACTAGGTAGTGCTATGCTATAGCCCCTTCTCTGCACACAAGTATGGGAGGGCATGATGGTGAGACACGCTGCAGGGGAGGCCTCGCAAGCTCACGTTCCTGGGTAAAGCTCCTTTGGATCAAAAGTTCCCACTGAAGCCAGATCCTGCTTACACAGGTTACAGGGAATGCCCTGCGGCCTCACTTGAGCTTGTGTTTGGTCAGTGCAGACGAGCTGGGTCAGAGAAATGAAGGGCCTCATCAAAGGTATTAACTCACTGATGTGAATCTCAACCCGAAGAACTCAGGAGACATCAGGAGGAACTGTCAATGCCTTAACATTTCATGTATTTTCAATGGAGCCTAGTTCAAGTGTTCTTAGACGGCGTGACTCATTGACCCAGACTCCTTCTATCATGTGGCCCTGCCATTGTCACCAGAACATCTCTCAGAAGGACTAGATCTTTCTGTCAGTTGAATTGGCCATCTTTTGTTTCTTTTAATGAAATTTCACTGCTCTAGTATCTCTCTAGGAGATTCAGGCCCAGGCCCAGAGCCTCTTTTGTCTATCACCTAAGACTCTGCCATGAACGATTCTCTCTATACAGCCTCTAGGCCAAGCTTGTCCAACCTGTGGCCCGTGGGCCACATGCGGCCCAGGGTGGCTTTGAAGGTGGCCCAACACAACACAAATTCCTAACTTCCTTAAAACATTATGAGATTTTTTTTGCAACTTTTTTTTTTTAAGCTCATCAGCTATCATTAGTGCTAGTGTATTTTATGTGTGGCCCAAGGCAATTCTTCAATTCTTCTTCTTCCAGTATGGCCCAGGGAAGCCAGAAGGCTGGACACCCCAGCTCCAGAAGAAAGGACAGAGCAGTCAGCAGAGGCTGGCTTGGGAATCTGGAGGCTGCCAGGATTTAGGTACATGGTGCACCCATGAATGTGGAAAATCGAGGCCTTACCAAACTCGGTGGTGAATAGTGAAGATGTCCAAACTCTTGATAAAGTTTGCTGCTTCTTTGTTTATAATTTATTTACTTGAAAGAGGAATTGCCAATTAAGAGTTCATACCATGTTTCTGAGAGTAGAGAATTCAGCCATGGTACAGAAGATCTTTCTTTCTTTTTTTTTTTTTAAATATTTTTATTTATTTATTTATTTATTTATTTATTTATTTATTTATTTTGACAGAGAACAGAGAGAGAGAGAGATACGGAGACAGAGAGAGAACTGAACTAGGGGAGCTCCTAGTTCAGCATATGGTTCCGCACAGGCCGGGGCCGGGATTCGATCCCTGGTCCCCGGTGCTGCAAAGTGAGCGCCTAACCCACTGAGCCATCCCGGCTTCCCCAGAAGATCTTTCTTTTGGGGAAAAAAAAAAATGACTAAAGTAAACCCCTATTTCTATGCAGAAATGGTGCTCACTCTTACGGGATAAAAACAAAATATAGCTTTGATTTTGGTGGTGGTGGGCAGACCGTTCTTATCTTGAAGATTCATCAAGAGAACAATTTAATGATGTCAGAATGAAAGTCCCAGCATTACTTTTATTTCATCTTATAAACCTTTTCTATCTGGGTCAGTAGAATCAGTGCCAACTCCAGAACCCAGGCACCACCTGGCATCAAAACTTGTCTATGCTGTGTGGGGAGCCAAAGATAATAGAGTCTTGGTCATGTCTCAGTAGAGGATGGGATCATAGCAAATACTCAGCCTGCCTTTCACAGTGGCCTCAATTCTTAAATAATTTTCTTTTGCTAGACATAAAATTCAATACCATGCTCTCTTGATTACTGTAGCTTTATAGTAAGTCTTGTAGTTGGATAACATCAGTCCTCTGACTTCATTCTTCTCTTAATGTTGGATGAGATACTCTGAATTGTTTGCCTTTCCATATAAATTTTAGAATCAAGTTTGTCAATAATAATTTGCTAGCATTTTGATTGGGATTTCATTGCATCTATTGATCAAATTGGGATGAATTGACATCTTGACAATATTGAGTCTTTCTATCCATGTACACAGAATATCTCTCCATTTCTTTAGGTCTTTGATTTCTTTCATCAGAGGTTTGTAGTATTCCTATACAGATCTTGAATATATTAGATTTATGTCAAAATATTTCATTTTTTGGTGCTAATATAGATGCTATTATTCTTTAATTTTGAATTCCAATATTCATTGCTGATATATAAGATAGTGATTGACTTTTGTATATTGACTTTGTGTCCTGCAACCTTGCTATAATTGCTTATTCCTTCTAGCAGGGATTTTTTTTTCTTTTGTTTGGGATTTTCTACATAGACAATCATGTTCTCTGTGAACAAATATAGTTTATTTCTTCCTTTCCAAGCTGTATACTTTTCATTTCCTTGTCTTATTGAATTATCTAGTACTCCCAGTTTGATGCTGAATAGGAATAGATGAACAGGCATCTTTGCCTTGTTTCCGATCTTAGCAGGAAAGCATCTAGTTTCTCATCATTAAGTACAGTGTTAGCTCCATTCCTATTATGCTGAGAATTTTAAATCATAAATGTGTGGGATTATGTCAAATGTTCTTTCTGCATCTTGATATGATCATATAATTTCCTTCCTTATTCTGCTGGTATGATGGACTAAATTGATATTTGAATGTTGAACTAGCCTTCCATACCTAGAATAAAGCTTACTTGAATGTGGTGTATAATTCTTGTTATACATTATTGGGTCCTATTTTCAAATATTTTGTTGAGGATTTTTGCATCTATGGTCATGAGAAATATTCATCTGTAATCTTTCTTTCTTGTAATATCTTTGTCTGATTTTAGTATTAAGGTAATGCTGGACTTATAAAATGTGTTAGGAAGTATTTCCTCTGTTTTTATCTTCTAGAAGAGATTGTAGAGATGGTATTCTTTCTTTCTTAAATTTTTTGGTACAATTAATCTGTGTACCCATCTGGGTCTGGTGATTTCTCTTTTAGCAGGTTATTACTAATTCAATTTCTTTAATTGATATGATCAGATTGTCTATTTCTTGTATGAATTTTGGCAGATTGTGTCTTTTAAGGAATTGGTCCATTTCATCTAGGTTATGAAGTTTGTGGGCAGAGAGCTGTTCATAACATTCCTTTGTTATTCTTTTAATGTCTATGAGAACAGTATTGATGGCCCCTCTTTCATTTCTGGTATTAGTCACTTGTATCTTTTTTTCTTAACATTGGTAGAAGTTTATACATTTTACAGATAATGGAGCATCATTCACCAGTGAGAAAGGAGCTATTAAGCCATGATAAACACATCATAGAACTTACATGCATATTACTAAATGAAAAAAAGCCTATCCGAAAAGGCTACATACTATATAATTCCAACTGTGTGATATTCTGGAAAAGGAAAAACTATGGATACAATAAAAATATCAGTGGTTACCAGAGGTTAGAAGAAAAAGAGAAATAAATAGGCAGAGCATAGAGAATTTTTAAAGCAGTGAAACTACTCTGTATGATACTATAATGATGGACATATTTCATTATATATTTGTCCAAACTCATAGAATGTACAACACCAAGAGTAAGCCTTAATGTAAACTATGGGCTTTGAATGATAACAATGCGCTGACATAGGTTCATCAGTTGTTAACAAGTATATCATTCTGGTGGGCTACAGCGATAACAGGGAGGCCTTGCGTGTGTGGGGGTCAGGGAGTATATGGAAAATCTTTGTCTTCTTTTGCTTAATATTGGTGTGAACCTAAAAATTCTCTAAAAAATAAACTCTAAAATAAAGTCTAACAAAAACATAAGAGTTACCCTTTAATATCCCAACGAGCTCTCTTTGAACCCTTTTTGGCTACTGGAAATATTGTTGAGAGGAGACTACGCAACCTCAACTCTTCCTAGCTCCATCTTGCTCCGTGATCTAATTAGGCTTGTGGCCTGTACCTTCAATGGTCCTCTCCTACCTGATCTTCATTCTTTCAGCCTCACCCTGTAGTGGATGCCACTGTTGACCTGAGATTCTAAACTGGGTTCATTCTGTTTTCTCACTTACCATATCCATCCTGATGTATTTGCTTGACATACCTGCAATGTCCTTCAGAAATCTCACCAGTTCTCATGGGTGAGACAAAGTGCTTCCACATGAATAAATGGTTAGAGGTGGGCATTTATCAGCCCTAAAGCAAACTGCACATTTACTCTCACATTTCTGCTAAATTTTGAGATGTAAAATGACTAAACCATAATCTGCATTTCAGTGCCATGTTGTGCCACACTTTGCTCTGCACAATTAGCATCTTTTAATATTTAATAGTTTTTCTTTGTTGGAGGTACACATCTTAGCACTTTACTGTGCACTATCTTATTCTGTAATTATTTTAGTCATGTACGTTTTATATGTACAATTAGACAGTGATCTAGTGGGGAAAAAATGTCTTTTATATCACCAGTGGTTTCTAACACTCTACAGACATAACAGAAATTCAGGAAATGATTGTTGACTGATTCATTGAAGCACCTAGTAAGAACTTTAAAGTCAGTGCAAGTACAAGCCATTCCTTCTTGTGTTCTTGGGGTTTTTTTGTTTGTTTTGTTTTGTTTTTGGGTTATTTTGGTGTTGTAGGAATAAGATATTTTGGAAGAAATCGAAAATTCAAAGATTTTTTTCTCTATCTTGACAAAAATTAAATATAAATACTAAGTGATTTAAAATTTTCTGTTTTCTTTTTATATCTCTGAAAGACGTTTAGACTAACAAAGATGAGCTATTTAGGAGATGCCAGGATAGCTCAGCATTTGAGCACTTGCGTCAAAATCGTGAGGTCTGGGGTTTGATTCCTGGCCCTGGCCTCTGCAAACCCATATGCTGAATGGTGGCGCAACTGGTAACTGCCAAGATGGCTTAGCAGTGAAGGTTTTCGTCTCCCATAAAGGAGGCCCCCTTTCAGTTCCCGCCCAGGGTGGCCCCGCATCCAACAGTGAGAAATGAAATTATGTCACAACTAATGATATACAACTATGGAGATTGCTCTGGACCCTTCCTCCCCACCCCCTCTGTCACATTCTCTCAAAACAATAAATCTTTAAAGAAAAAAAGAAGATGGGGGCATTTAGAACTTGTAGTTTAGTATATGTAAATTCATGTGGAGTGGGAGGAATAGTAATAGAGGGCTGGAGAAGGCTTTAGAGGGCTTTTCTATCTTTTTAATATGTAAGCATATGAGCACATGTTATCTTTCATCCACAGTTTTCAGAGCAGAATAAAGCTAGATTATTTCTGCCTTTAGAACTTCAAATGGAAGGTGGGTTGTCCATCATTCTTATTTGGTAGCTCATTCTTATTTTTAGTGATACGGGAGGCTGTTTGCACAGAGCTTTGCCAGTTGGATTCTTCAACTTGAAGACTTTTGCCTTTGATAATATTCACATCCTTCTCAAAACATGAGGAAGTAGTTTGCCATTTGCTGCTGATAGCTTTCAGATCTTTAGTGTTTATGGCTTGGATTTGAGAACTCTTTTTCCTCTTCTGTCCTTTGAGCAGTGACAGACTTTCAAATGACCTCTGGGACACAGACTTGTACCATTCTGAAGAACTTACCACAAGATTCCTTTGGTTTATAACAAGGTGATGTCTGTGTGGTGTGCAAGACATCCTATATGTCTTTATGTTTATGCAACTAGCTGGGTTTAGTCTAGGAAAAAAATAAAATATATGAGTTTTTGTGCAACATGTACTCTAGGTATCTGCAGTCCTTAGTTGTTTGTCATAGTATTAGTCTATGTTTTCCTTTGAGTTCATTCTCCCTTAATACTTTTGCCATTATTTTTATTGAGAATGATCTAAATCTTCACCTCTGATCATGATTTTTCAGCATTACACCAATTCTGTATTTCTAAAAGCCTAGAGGATATGCTTATTTGAATACTGGCCTTGATCCTAAGCTATCTGATATAATGGTTACTCTGGTCTGTAGTGCCTTACTTATATAGAAGTAAATGTTCTTTACAATTTCACTTTGCTCTAAAAATCTACTTAGTTTATTCCATTGCAATGACCTCAATATCGATACTACATTTTCTTTTCTATAGTCAGTAAAAAGATTAATATAAATCTGAGAGAGGGAAGTTTTCCTCGAGAGGGAGGCTCGGTAAATTATTAATTGCAGCCACTTAAAGTCTCGGAGTGTTCTTCAGAATTCCATTTTTTTTTTTTTTTAACCATGAAATCTCAAGTCTATTTTTAATTAAAATTTTAATTTTGAGGTAATTGTAGACTCATCTGCAGTTGGAAGAAATACAGAGAGATCTCATGTACCCTTCACCCAGTTTCCCCCAAATGTAGCATCTTGCAAAGCTACGGTATAATAGCATAATCAGAAAATTGCCATTGATATATATATAGTCAAGACATAGAACAGTTCCCTCATGCTTCCCTTTTACAGACATACCTATTTCCTCCTGGCCTATCCCCTCCTTAACTCCTGGCAATCAATCTGTTGTCTTAATTATGTACTTTCATCATTTCAAGATGGTATATAAATGGAATTATACTGTATGTGTCCTTTTGGGATTAGCTTTTTTCACCTAACATAATTCTTTGGAGATTGATCCAAGTTGTTTTGTGTATCAGTAATTCATTCCTTATTATTGCTCAGTAGCAGTTCATGGCATGAATGTACCATAGTTCATTTAATAATTCATCCACTGAAGGACATGTGGGTTGTTTCCACTCTATGGCTATTACAAATAAACATTTATGTACCATTTTTTGTGTGAACATAAGTCTTCATCTTTCTGACATTAATACCCAGGACAGCAATTGCAGGGTCACATGGTAGGTATACGAGGACTGTCCGGAAAAAATCCAGCGATAAATAACTCTATTATTCATATTACATGGCTGGATACTTTCTGGGCAGCCCTTGTATGTGTGGTTTTAAAAAATCCGTGAAACTGTTTTCCAGACTGACTGGACCATTTCGCATTCCCTCCAGCAGTATATGAATGAATTCATTTCTTTGCATCCTCAATATTCAGTGTCATCACTAATTTTTAATTTATCTATTCTGATAATGTGTAGTTATCTCATTGTGGTTTTAATTTGCATTTTAATAATGGCTAATCTTGTAGAATAATTTTTTTGTGTGGTTATTCCATTTGGTGAAATGTCTATGTCTTTTGTTCATTTTCTAAATAAAATATTTGTTTTTTTACTGTTAAATTTTGAGACCTCATTAATCTAGACATTAGTCTCTTATTTATGTGGCTTGCAAATATTTTCTCCTATTTTATAGCTTGTCTGATTATCCTCTTAACAGGGTCTGAAGGGTAAACACTTATTCTGATGAAGTCCAATTTATCAACTTTTCTTTATAGATTATGTTTTTGGTGTAAAGTATAACTTTTTGCCCAACTCTAGATCATCAAGATTTTCTAAAACTTTTATAGATTTATGTTGTGCAGTTAAAGCCCATAAGAAATTTTGAGAGTTTTTTGTTGTTGTTGTTGTTTTCTGTATAAGATATAAGTTTAGGTCAAGTTGTATTGTTTTAGCATATGGATATCTAATTGTTCCAGCAACATTGGTTAAAAATGCTCTCTCTACCCCCTGAATTGCTTTTGTACTTTTGTCAAAATTAGTCAAGCGTATTTATATGGGTCTATTTCTGGGTTTTCCATTTGGTTCCATTGATATATATATATATGCCTATTCCTCCTCCAATACTATACTCTGTTGATTGTGTGTGTGTGTGTAAACATAGGACAGTGTCTAGTACATAGATAGTACTTTATCAAAATTTGTTGACAATATTAGTATATACTTATTATTTTCTGCTTGTCATTGCCTTACTTTTATTTATATGGGGTTCTTTTTGGCATAAGTGTTGGTTCTATTTTTTTATCTTTAAAAGAAATCTGGTCTTATCCTCTCTGCTTCCCTCTGAGTATCAATAAGCTGAAGAAACTCAAGTTAATTATTTCTAATTCTGGTGGCCTCCTAGGATTTTAAGGTTTAAACACACTTGACAACTTTCAAGTCAAGCTATTTTCATACTTTATTAATGCATAGTTTATTTATAGAATCAAAGTAATGAGTGGTTCTGATGCAAATAAACAATCCAATAAGGCCTGACAACCTCCAACCTCCACATATCCAATGCTCTCTTATGGCTTTGGGCCTTCATTCCTTTGTTCAATGTGGTATAGCTGCTCCCATTTTTAAGAGCCTATGTTTGTTTCATAGGATAATGAATTAATAAGCTTTGCTTCCTTTAAAAGAATGTATTAAATAGCTAAGAATGACAAAATTGTATTGACTTACTGATGCTAGATTTGGAAATTGGTTCTTGGATTGAATATCTGTGTTATCTGACCAGTTTGCACATTTCTGGTGCTTTCCATAATAGGAAGCATATACTGCAATATTTCTTTAGTTTGAGCTTTTTTTTTTTATCCCTGTAGATTCTTTTTTCATCATCTGTCCAATTTATACCAATCTTCTTGCTTTTGAAAGATGTACATTCTTTCCTTTTGCTTTTTGGGTTGTGGTGCAGATCTGGGGAGCAAACACAAAAATATGTATAGAAATATAAACTGAATTGATTCAACAGTTATTTATTGAGCATTATATGCCAAAGAGTCTATCTAAAAATTCTTACCCATCTAACATTTTATGCTTTAGTTACAGGGACAGAAAATAAGCAAATACACACGTAAAATATATAATACGTTAGATAACAATAAAATTGATGGAATAAAATAAAGCTGGGGAGGAGAAGAGAGAATTCTTGGGGGAAAGGTTGATTTCCATTTTTAAAAGGGTCATCAGAGTAGGCCTCCCTGTGAAGCTGATGTGTCAAAGGAGATGAGAAGCCAGTCAAGCAGCTCTCAGAGGAAAGAACATCTTGACAAGGGGCATAATAAGTGCCAAGACCCTAAACTAGGAGCATGCTAGTGTGTTCATGGAACATCAAGATGGCACAATGTCTAAGGAGAGTGAACCAAAGGGAAAGAGATAAGAGCTTAGATAGGTAACTTGGACTGATTAGTTTACATAGGGCCTCATAAGCCATTTTGAGAACTTTGAGTGTTTTGTTTTTTAAAGATGTTATTGTCTGAGAGACGATGGGGGGTGGGGGGTGGGGTGGACAGAGCCGTCTCCATAGTTGTACATCATTAGTTGTGACACGGTCTCATTCCACACCATTGGATATGGGGCTGTGCAGGGCAGGAACTGAACTAGGAGCCTCCTGCGTGGGAGGCAAGAACCTTCATCACTGAGCCATCCCAGTGGTTACCAGTTGCACTGCAATTCAGCATATGGGTTGGCTTCGGCCAGGACCAGGATTCAATCCCCAGACTTCAAAGTTGCAAGGCAAGTGCCTGTTAAGCTATCTCAGCATCCCAAGATTTTTATTTTTGCCGAGTGTGAAATGGGTAGTAACTGGAAGGCTTTGAGCAAAGGAGTGTCCATATGACATTTGTTTTAATAGAATCATGCTGGTTGCCGAGTTAAGAACTGACTGAATAGGTGCAAGATTAAACAAGCAGGGAGCTCTCTTGGAAAGTTATTAAAATCATTTGGAGAGGATGATAGCTTGGACTATGGTGGTAGCAGTGTGTATGTGTGTGTGTGTGTGTGTGTAGGGGTGAGAGATTGTATATATGTTTTGGAATTTTCTAATGAATTAGATCTGGGGTGAGAGAAGAAGAGGCAGAATCAGTGGATCAGTGGTAGCTCCAAAGCTTCTGATTTGAGAAAATAGAAGAATGGAGATATGAGAAAAACTATGGAAAGAGCATGTTAGAAAGTCCTTCTTTATTAGATGATATGAAGGAATTATTATTTATTTTGTTAATTGTGATAATAAAAGTATAACATTAAAAAGTGTTTATCAAACTGCTCTAAAGTCTATTTAGAAAGTATTTATTACAAGGATGCCAGGATAATTCAACAGGTTGAACACTTGCCTTGCAACCGTGAGGTCTGGGGATCAAATCCTGGCACCGGCCCGTGCAAACTCATGTGCTGACCTGAGGTGCAATTGATAACCAGTGGGATGGTGGCGAGGGATTCTCACCTCCTACTTCGGAGGCCTCCAGTTTGGTTCCTGCCCAACTCAGCCCCACATCCACTTGTGTGGAATGAAACTATGTCACAACTAATGATGTACAACTATGGAGACTGCTGTGGGCCCTCCCTCCTTCTCCTTCTCTCTCACCTCTCAAATAATAAAAAAATAAATCTTTAAAAATATAATTTAATAAAGTACCGGTATTTATTCCACTCTTCATCCATTAGGATGGCTACTATAAAAAAATAGAAAATAACAAGTGTTGGCAGGGATGTGGAGAAATTAAAACCCTTGTGTACTGTTGGTGGGAATGTAAAATGGTGCAGCCACAGTGGAACACAGTATGAAGTTTCCTCAAAAAACTGAAAATAGAACTACCATATGATCCAGTAATTTCATTTCTGGGTATATGCACAAAAGAACTTAAAGCAGAGCCTCAAAGAGTTATTTGTACATCCATCTTCACAGTAGCATTGCCCACTATAGCCAAAAGGTAGAAGCAACCCAACTGCCCAATGATGAATAAATGGGTAAACAAAATGTGGTGTATACATATGATGAAATATCATTCAGCCTTAAAAAGAAAATTCTGACACTTGCTACATTATACATGAACCTTCAGGACATTATGCTAAGTGAAATAAGCTAGTAACAAAAAGACAAGTACTGTACTTGTCTTCTGAATATTTGATTCCACTAATATGAGCTACCCAGAATAGTCAAAGTTACAGAGACAGAAAGTAGGATAGCTGCCTAGATGTGGGAGGAGGGAAGAATGAGGAGTTACTGTTTAATGGGTATAGAGTTTCAGTTTTGCAAGATAAAAAGAGTTCTGGATATTGTATGCACAATAATGTGACTGTACGTTAACACTACTGAAGTTCATACTTAAAAATAGTTAAGATAGTAAATTTTATGTTATGGGTATTTTAACACAATTTAAAAAATCAATATACATAGAAAGGGAAATAAATAAATAAACCCTGAGTAAAGACTGAAGGAAGACTAGTAGACATTTTAAAGAATGTGGCAGGAGTACTTACAATGCCTAAATTAGTATATGGACAGCACAGAATGCATTTAAAATAAAAGCAAGAAACACATTATGCTATGAAAAAAACGTTTATCTAATTAAAGATATACATTGAACTATTTATGGGCAAAATGATATGATTTGCTGAATTTGCTTTGAATTTTAGCCAAATTTTATTTGAGAAAAAAAAAAAGTGGTGGGAGTATAGATGAAACCATAGCACAATGCTGACAACTATTAGTGGTGGGTTATGGGCACGTGTAGGTTCATTATTCTATTCGCTCTACTTGTGTTTATGTTTGAAATTTCCACAATACAGCTGCTTTTTATTTATTTATTTTTAAGAAACTGGCCATTATTATGAAGAAAGAAAACAGGAGATTTACATACTCATTGAACTAAACTGGTCTTGAAGATAATGAATGAGGCTATGGGTGATTACAGCATTCTGGAGATGCTGGAAAATAAAATGAACTTATCTACAGTGTCGTGAGGAGCCATTCCTAGGCTATTTAACAAAATTCACTGAATGACTATTATGTATCTGGCATTATGTGTGGTTTAGTAAATAAGAATGAAAAAATACAGTCCTTGCCTTTAACATGCTAACAGTTAGGACTAGAGAGAAAAGTAAAGCATCACTTAGAATATGTGTGTGTGAGATAAGGCAGGGTACTTACTAAAGAATTGCAGAAGAGGGCCTCAATCCATACTTAGGGATGGATAAGGAGAGCTTCCTGATTCCTAATTAACCTGAGTGTTAATGAATAAATATAAATCATCTAAGTAAAAAAAACAAAACAAAACAGGGTAGTAATCTAGGTTGTGAGACTAACATGGCACATTCAGGAAATTACAAGTATGGCTTAGAATGACTAGAATATCAGGTAGATGTGAAAAAGTGGTTCAAAACTAGATAGGCCTTGTAATACTTTTGAGAGATCTTCTGAGATAGGAATGATTGGTGACAGGTAGATGCTTACTGATTTTTGAATTGAATTGTTAGGGAGCCACTGAAGATTTTAAGGAAGGAAGTGATATAATCAGATTTGCAGTTTTGAAAGCTCACACTGTCAATCAGAAGGATGACAGGTTGAAAAAAAGTGAGACTGGGGGCAGGGAGATGTTGGAAGGCTAATGTGGTCATTCAAAGGAGGCAGAACAAGAATCTGAACAAAAGCAGCAGCAGTACAATGAAAAGCAGACTCAAGAGAATCTTCAGGAGTAGAATGGATAGATCTTCTCATTGTTGGATACCAAAAACAGAGACGTAGAAGATCAAGCTATGTCCTGGGTTATTACTTAGATCAGGGATGGGCAATTGTTTTGGCTCGGGGGCCGCTTTGCGGAAACGAAGGTTAGAGGAGGGCCACACCTTTTAAAATGACTGCATTTATTAGTTAACTTTGCATTTCAGAAAAGATATAAATTGTATCATAAAATTCAATAAATATAAATTAAATAAATTATTGGCAGTTTTACTCAATTTATTTATTGTGCTAGTTTATATAATCTATAACTGCAAACATACCGGTATTTAATTTTAGAATCAATTTAATGAGACAAATGTACCCTATCACACTTTTCTACAATTTTTTTGAAATCAGGAATAAGATTGCTTGTTGAAATTCTCATCACAGCCTGCAAGTTAATGTCTGTCAAAGAGCATCTATGTTTACTCTTGTTGATCTTCAAGCAAGAAAAACTTTGCTCACAAATATATGTAGATCCAAATATAGAGAACACTTTCCCAACAAATTTCTTCATACATGGAAAATTTTCAGCAAAGATTTGTAAAAGTCAACTAATGTTACAGCATTAAACATTTCTTTCACAGTGTGATCTGACTGCATGTCAATAAGTTCAAGCTAAGTGAGAGCTTAACCCACTGAGCCGTCCTGGCATTGCCTTGATTTATTTTTGCTGCCATGGTTGATCAGTATTTAGAATCCATCAATTGCACTGGAATAAGTGGTTATAGGTACTAAAATAAACAACCTGTGCAAATGAAGCATGTTCCAGAGGAAGAGAAATGACACCTGGGATGCTGTGACTTCTGGGTGTTGGTGGTCTGGCTAAATACAAGACTGGATACTTCAAGAGCACTGTGTTTGCTTTTTACCTGATTCAAAGAAGAAATGACTTAGATACAAAATATATGACAGGATTTATTATGAATTTACTCCTCTACTCTTCTCAGGCAAATCTCCATTTGTACTATATCTTAACTATAAACTTCTCTAGAACTTAGTAAGTCTAACTAAAACTCTCATTAATCTCTGGCAGAATTCATCTCATTTCCTACTTGGTTAAGTCCAATAATGGGAAAAGACAGACTTCCTTTTGTAAGAAACTTGTGTGATAATGAAGATACGACATTTAGAGAAAAACGTATAGTCCTAGACTCATACATTATAAAGAGGGCAACATCAAAGAACAAGAATAGAGCTCAATCTGAAAATGATTTACTTCAATAAAAAAGAAGATTATAGAATTTTTATTAGTATGTCATCAAGATTCACCAGGACATAGGTATATATGATAAAGTAATCAAGAAGAAATGAGAATCTCAGATCAGTAAAGACTCAATAAGGTTGAGAAACAAAAATTTTAAATTATGCATGTGGTAGAAACAGTAGGGAACACTGAAAAAAAATCCCCCTTTTGCAGCAAAATTCCACGAATACTATCTGTCTCCAACTTTTCTCATCCTATTTCAAAATACACTTTGATTAGATTTGTACCTTTATCATTCTACACCACTCCCCCCTTATCCACAGGGATACGTTCCAAAACCCCTGAGTGAATGCCTGGAACTGTGAATAGTACCAAGCTCTGTATATATTGTGTTTTTTTCCTATGCATACATATCTATAATAAAGTGTAATTTTTACATTAGGTATAGTAAAGAATTACCAATAACTAATAATAAAATAGGATAATTATTAACAAATACTATAATAAAAGTTTTGTGAATGTGGTGTCTCGCTCTTGCTCTCTGATAACCAATCTGATAACTAAAACAGTTACTAAGTGATTAATGGAGTGGGGAGGAGGGGAGCAGGGGGCGGGGGATCGTATATAGCTTGGAGAGGCTGGACAAAGGGATGATTTGTGTCCTGGGTAGGACAGAGCAGGGCAGCATGAGATGTCATCCCACTTCTCAGAGTGGTGCATAATTTGAAACATAAATTGTTTATTTCTAGAATTTTCCATTTTTTATGAGGTATGTCTGGAAAAAAATCCAGCCATAAATACCTTTATTTTTCAGATTATGTGGCTGGATACTTTCCAGAGAGCCCTCATATTTTAGGACTAAAGTTGACTGTGGGCAACTGAAACCATGGAAAATGAAACCAGGAATATGGGGAAATATTGTCCTGATGTTTCTCTAATCAAGATATCCAATGAAAACTCCATGTTGTGAAATCCAGTAGTAAATCCATCCCACTTGATATATCAGAAGCATTAGACTTAGATGACTATTCCTTCCTTTTGATACAGTTTTTCTCATTAGCTTCCCAGATAATACATTGTCTTGGTTTTCCTCCTACCCCGTAGGATGCGCCTCAGCCTTTTATTGGTTCTGACTCTTATACTAACTACTCCATCAGTGGGGTTACTAAGGACTTGCTCTTTAACCCTCTTATATATCGACACTCACTTAGGAATCTCATCCAGCTTCACGATTTAAAATACTATCTTTATGCTGAGCATTCCCAAATGTATCTCCAGCCCAATATCTTCCCTGAACTCTGGACTCATATATTCAAGTGCCTCGTTAATACCTCCACTTCAGTGTCTAAAAGGTATTTTAAAAGCAACATGTCTAAACTGATTGCTGCTTTATCCTCAGTCGTTGCCATCTCAGCAGAAGATAATTCAATCCAGCTAGTTGCTCTGGTCCCAAACCCTGGAGTATCTATAGACAGTACAAACACCTGTGAAACCCTCACCACAGTCAAAGTCTAGAAAAGATCATCCCTAAAAGATTCCCTGTGCTCCTTTACACTCCACTCTTCCCTTTATTTCTATCCTTTCCTACTCCAGGAAACCTTTCTGTTTTTTGTCTTGAGAGATTAGCTTGCAATTCATAAAAATGAGATTTCATATAACTTTTCTATGTCTGGCTTCCTTGACTTGGCACAATGGTTTCGAGATTCATCCATGTTGTATGTATTAGTAGTCCATTACTTGTTTATTCTATGGTACTGAAAAGGCATCAATAACAAGGAGATATTGGCAATAAGGCAATTACACCAATCTTTTTCAAGGATATATTAAATGAAATAATTTTATTTTACATTAAACTCATACAGAGATTAAATAAGGTAAATATTTTTCAGAGTCAGGAATAGCATGGCTATTAGTCTTCTCTGTTTACAAAAGCAGCTCTCATAATCCAGATTTTATAGGATTTATTAATGATGATACAGTGAAAGCCAGTTTTGTATTTAATAAAATCCTAAAGAGTAAAAAAAACAAAAACAAAAAACCTTCTATTGGTATCCTTGTCTTCTCTGTCCAAATGGAAGTTCGTTTGCTCTTAGCACACTTCAAGGGCGTCACTCTGAAGCAGTTTCCATGCAAATCAGCACTGTTGAGCTGAATTATCCCCTGGATTGGTCTCTTACCAGTTTCTAAAAAACATCTTTGTTGGTCTTTGCTAAGCCTCTGAACACTCTGGGAGCTGAAAGAAATTAGGTACTCTGATTTCAATGTCAGAAGTGAACTATCTAATCAAGAGTAGTGTAATACCATATTATTTTGTATATTACACTTCCTAGTATACAAAATATTTTTACAGATATTATCTTGGGGGGGAGGGTTCTCATTAGTCCTGTGATAGAGGCAGGATGGCTGATATTATCCCCCTCTTACATCAGAGAGGAAATGAAAGGAATGTTAGGAAATTAGAGAGGTTAAGCTATTTGTTCCAGATTACATAGTTAATAAAAGAGGAAGGGGCAGGTCTAGAATTCACATCTTCTGACCTCAGTACTTTTTCTATTACTTTATCTTACCTTAATATATCATTTGATTTCTTTCCATATATATGATAAATAACATATTTTTAAAAATTAAGTCTTAGTTGAAATCAATTCTAGATCCAAGTACAGGTATGCCCAAGATGGTTTCTTCTTTTTTTTAAATTTAATTTTTTAAACTGTTTTGACAGAGAGAGAGAGAGAGAGAGAGAGAGAGAGAGAGAGAGAGAGAGAGAGACATACAGAGACAGAGAAGGAGGAGGTCCCAGAACAGTCTCCATAATTGCACATCATTGGTTTTTCCACATAGTTTCATTCCACAGGTGGGCATGGGGCTGCACAGGGCAGGCACTGGGCC
>PVKE010011060.1:0-41087 GCA_004027555.1 Craseonycteris thonglongyai
AAAAAGCACACAAAACACTGAACTTCATCAAAAGTAAAAATGTCTGCTCTATGAGAGATATTGTTAAGAGATTGAAAAGACTAGCTACAGGGGATGCTGGGATAGCTCAGCAGGCTGAGTGCTTGCCTTGCAACAAGGTCCGGGGATCGAATAGTGGCCCAAGCCTATGCAAACATGTGCTGAACTGCGGTGAAAATGGTAACCACTGGAATGGCAGCGAAAGTTCTCACCTCCCATGTGGGAGGCCTGCAGTTCGGTTCCCGCCCTACAAGGCCCCACATCCACCTGTGTGGAATGAAACTATGTCACAACTAATGATGTACAAATATGGAGATTGCTTTGGGCCCTCCCTCTTCTCTCTGTCTCTGTCAAGAACAATAAAATAAATCTTAAAAAAAAATTAGGATAGGGGAAGCCGAGATGGCTCAGTGGGTTAAGCGCTCGCTTTGCAGTACGGGGACCAAGGATCGAATCCCGGCCCTGGCCTATGAGGAACCATATGCTGAACTGGGGAGTTCTCTCTCTCTGTTCAGTTCTCTCTCTGTCTCTGTATCTCTCTCTCTCTCTCTGTCAAAAAATTAATAAATAAATTCAAAACTTTTAAAAAAGATTAAAAAAAAAATTAGGATAAAGAATTCACCAAGGCATAATTTATCTCCCATAATATTTAACACACAGGATACCAAATCCTACCTGGCTAAAAGCCCTTGGCAATATTAATGCCACTAAGGGAAGTGCTGACTTCTACTGCATACAGCTTCAAGGAGAAAAGGTGGAGGTAAGAAGTAAGAGTGGGGAGGGCCTTTCATCTGGCTCACAGACTAACTGCCCCATGCTCAATATGCCCCTTTCCTATATGAAGATGTTCACTTACCTGCTTCAAATATATCAAGATACAGTATATACACTATTATAGCCATGTCCTACACAAGTCCCTAATCCAGTCACCATTACATTAGGTCTGAATTCTGCTGGCCAAGTCCCAGCATCTAAGGGGGCTGGCATTAAATGAAGGCGGGAGTAGGGTTTCAAACACCTGTTTCAGTTTTTTAAGTGTCCGATTTGGGGCACTATGCTCTGGCAGCAGGGACCCTGATGATGTCGGTTCTCTTCTCCTGCCAAATCCTTAGCTTAAAGGGCCTAGCCTCTAAGAAGAAGAAAAGATAGACCTGCGGCAGGGGGGCAGGGTACAGTCACTTTGAAGAATTGTTTCTTTTAAAGTTAAACACACATCTACCCTATGATCAGCAATTTTATTAGTACTGGTAAGTATTTATCCAAGAGAAACTAAAACATACATTCACAAAAAGACTTGTATAGAAAGGTTTATAGCAGCCTAGTCATAACAGACAAAATATGGAAACAATCCAAATGTCCGTCAATAAAATAAATAAGTAAATTCTCTTTGATTTATCCATATAATTGAATACTACTCAGAAACACAAAATGAATCAAAACAAAAATAAATAGTGGTACATGCCACATGGATAAAATCCAAAAACATGCTAAGTGAAAAGAAGCTAGATACAAAAGAGTATATCCTATATGAAATCTAAAAACAAAACTAATCTATCATAATAGAACACAGAAAGTTATTTTGTATACGAATATGTGTGTGTGGGGTAATGTAAAGGGGGCATGAGGGAACAGTCTAGGATGATGAAAATGTTCTATATCTCTCTTTTTTAATGGTGCTTACATGGGTTTACACAATTATCAAAATTTATCAACTAAACACCTAACATCTGTGCATTTTATTGTGTGTTAATTATACCTCAATTTTAAAAAATCAAAAAGAGCTGGGAGCTTGGGGTGAGCCTCACCTACTTGGCATTATTTGTAGAATGTAGATACAAAACAGAAGAAACACTCACTTCCTAACTCATCATTCTAGAAGCAGAGGCTTAACAGCCAGTTAAGTGGGCACCTCAGTGCCCCTTGGGTAACCTTTAGGGAAAGGAGAGATTTCTCAGTGAAGCCCTGTTGCTCCCCAAAGGAGTGTCACTGAAATGTCTTTAAGAGTGTTTACTTCCCCATTGCTAAAAATATAATTAGGGTTCCAATTTAGAATAAAGTTCACATACAACAAAAGGTAGGCCCCAAGGATTTACAATTCAGACAGTCTTCCAAAAAATTAAGTTATAACCATAGTAACAGACAAGTCAGAGCTCTAGTTCCAGAACTGCCACTACAATGTCTTGGGGCCTTGCACAAGACATGACCTCTAAGCCACAGTTCTTTCTCTATAAAATGGACTAGGAAACATCTATGTTCCATTTTAGCTCCACCACTGTGTGATTTTATAACTCTTATAAGTTCATGTGACCTCCAGAATCAGATGGGAAAGTGTTGTAATCCTTAGCATTATAACATAGACTCACCCTTCAGCTTAATGAGGACACCTAGAGAAATTTTGCATATCATGTGGAATGATTTCTTCCCTCTAACACACAGAATTAGATTGAGAGAGAAAAACAATAAATCTAAGATGTGAGAGGCTGCTTACATGACAAATCCAAGGTGGCACAGGATAAAAGAAGAGTACATATCCTCAAAACCCAGTGAGAAGATTGGAGAAGAAAACAAATGTATATCAAGTACCTACCAGGTGCAGGTATGCATTAAACTAGGCATCTTGCACACATAATTTCATTTAATCTTCACAAGAACCCTCCCTGAAGATAAGTTTTTATCACCATTTTATAAATGAAAAATGGAGGTTCAAATAGGTCAAGAAATTGCCAAGACCACTCAATGGTAGAAATGGGATTTGAACCTAGGTCTATCCAGCTCCAAAGTTATGGTTTTTCCACAGCCATTTGGCAGGAAATAAGTTGAAGATCCTAGATCTCAAAAGGGCACTGTAAAATCCTAGCATTTTCTTCTTCTTGCACATAACTCATTTTGTATATCTCCAATAGCCTTTGGCACTACACAGAAGAAAGGGTTAAACTTAGTTAGGAAGAGGAAATTCCCTGGAAAATTGAAACACATGCTGTGGCTCTAACTAAATTTCACACCCATTCTGTTGAGCAACATCCATAGTGTGTGAGAAAGGATTCCTTCCTCCTCCCGCACCCCCATCCTTTATGCATTCCATCACCTGCTGCCTTCCTTCAGACTAAGCTGAAGGGGGAGGAGGGAAAGAAGACTATACATCTTCACTTGGTATATATTTAAGCTAGAGGTTAGTAATCCCAGGGTAAGAAGTGCTATATGAAAAAAGGAAAAGGACTCAAACTTTCTCATTTCTCCATGGACCAGCATAGGAGAGAACTTTTATGACAAGCCATAATGAGGGAAGGAGTTGGACATCTGCCAGGGAGGAAGGGGTAATATGTCCTTCCTGGAGAGTAGGGAGAATTCAGGAGAACAAGGCCCCTTGTCTGGTATTTTATACTCAAGTGAATTCTGTATTTTTTAGCAGTGTTGTTTTTTGGGTTTTTTTTAAGATTTCTTTTTCTTGACAGAGACAGAGAGAGAGATACAGAGACAGAGACAGATGGAATGGGGAGGGCCCAGAACAGTCTCCATAGTTGCACATCATCAGTTTTTCCACATAGTTTAATTCCACAGGTGGGCTTGGAGCTGCACAGGGCAGGAGCTGGGATGGGGTCTTGCCTCGGTGAGAACTGAACTGGGGGCACTCCCCAGTTCAGCATATGGGTCCATACGGGCCCCCGGGGCCGGGGCTGGGATTCAATCCTTGGTCCCCAGGGCTGCAAAGTGAGCACTTAACCCACTGAGCCATCCCAGCTTCCTCAAACTGTATTTTTGTCCCTGAGAATTATACCTTACTCAGGAGAGCAAATGGGAAGGTGAAAACATTAAAAAAAAATTTTTTTATTTTTTTTTATATCTCTGCTATCCCTCTTCAACCAGACCTTTGCTTATGACAATGAATATAGTGATTTGGTACGAGAAGTTGACTGGATAAAAGATGCTTATGGGAACCTAAGAGTCTTGGGCAGCTACTTGGTATAAGAAGGGAGAAAAGGAAGGTAAGGACCAATGAACAAATGTCACTGTGATAGTCTCCAAAAACAGTTCCATACAATGACACCGCTGGCATGCTCCTCCTCCAATGAAGGAGTGGAGCTTATGTCAGCTCCCCTTGAATCTGGTCTGTCACTGCTTTGTCAGATACAATATAGAGGAAGTGATAATTTGGACTTCCTTGCCCAAGCACTAAAAAGGCTTTGAAACTTCTATTTCTTTCATTTTGTAGATCTGAACTGCCATGCAAAAAGTTTAAGCCACCTGTGGGGGAGAGTGATCATGAAAAAAAGCCCTGGAGATTCAGGCATCACCTCAAAAAAAGCCACATAATGCCAGACATCCAAGCCACAGCCATAGCTGACTCCAATTGCAGAAGAGACCCTCAATGAGACCATTTGAAGAACAACCCAACTGAGTCCTAGTCAACCCATGGAATTGTGAGATATAATAAAATGATTGTTGTTTTAAGCCACAAGCTTTTGGAACAGCTTGTGTAGCAATAGGTAACTGAAACAGCTAGGTTTTGTTTAAAATGAAGCTATTAGTTCTTTTGTCCTGGGCATATAACATACACTGTATTGCAGGAATACAGGAGAATCTACCCAGCTTTAGTTAAAATGAAAGTAATTTATAATGGGAGTGGGAAGAAATCCCATTTCCATTACCAACTGAAAATAAGAATAAACTTGAGAAATTTATGGCACATAAATGGGGGTGGAGGGACAACAAATTTTACTGGTCACAAAAGAAATCTTGAATAAATGAAGAAGCCATAACATGTTCCACTTAGGGAGAACAAATATATTATAAGGATGTCAATCATGTATTAACTTTGTTTTGGAATTAAAGTCCCAATGAGAATTTTAAAAAGAGCTTGAGTAAGTGACTCTGTACTTCCAGTGAAAGAATAACCAGACTGGGATAGCTAGAATAATGACAGAAAGTTTGCAGTATATAAAGCTATAACAAATAAACAAGTATACCACTTTATAGCAAAAAAATAGGCAGGACAATATGTAGTATATATAATAAAAGGATATTTAATAAATGGTCCTGAACACATGATTATTAGGGGGTATAAGTTAAATTCCTACTGCATTCTACTTGACAAAATAAATTCTATTTGATTAAAGGAAGATACTAATTAATTCACTCAACAAATATTTATGAGCACCAACTTCGTGCCAGTCACTTGGGCAGATAGTAGAAATGTAGTGGTAAACAATGCAATGCAATCCCTACCCTCATGGAGTTTTCTGTGTAGTGGAAGAGAATGACATTAGGCAACAGTTCACACAAGTATTATGAAGGAGAAGTGCAAGGTGCTAAGAATGTTCAAGAGTTAAACATGAAAACTGAAACATTTAATAGGTAGAATAAAATGACTCAAGGTGAAAAGAATGTAGTGAATGATATTCATCAACATATTCTTAGCAGAAGAAAAGGATATGGAAGCAGAGCTGAAAAGGCTAAATACCAAGTGCCTTTATAAGGAAACACCAAAGAGAAGCTCTGAAATGGAAGCACCAACTGGAGGGTGAGAAAATAGAAAGACCAGCTCAGAGAACACAAAAAAATGGAAGAAGGAAAAAAATCATTGAAAGACTAGCATAAGATCATTTGCCAAAGTCAAATGATGTAATATTCTAGATAAAAAAAAACAACAACCTAAGAACCCAGCATAATTAACAAAAAGAGACTCACATCAAGTGTTTCAGAACACTAAGAACAAAGAGATTGTAAAAACTTCTAGTTCAAATATAAAGGACTGCGAATCAATATGGGACCAGATTACTCAAGATAAGCACTAAAAATGAGAAGACAAAGAAGCAAAACCACCACATTTTGAATGAAAATCATTTCCAAACTATTTGCAATTCTCTATCCTGTCAAACTTTCAATTGTGAGTGATTATAGAATAAAAATAGTTTCACATATGAAGGGTCTAATAAATTCGTATTGCAGGTGTCTTTTCCTATGAGCCTTTGGAGGATTTTTTTTTTTTTTTTAGGATTTTTAAAAAGCCAAATTGAGAGAGTAAACCAAGAAAGAAATGGACACGAATGAGGTCCAGGAAAAAGGAGTCCAGAGAAAAGTGAAGGGAAGTTCCAGAATGACAGTTGTGCTTGATGCCTAGAGAGCAACCAATACAGAATGGAAGAAAGGGATAGAAGGCTCTGATAAGGAAGTCTCTAGGAGAGATAAAAATAGAAAAGAATGGGGTGGCTGGGATGGCTCAGTGGGTTGAGCACTTGTCTTGCAGCCCAGGGGTCTGAGGATCAAATCTTGGCCCCAACCCACACAAAACCCATATGTGGAACTGTGGCCCAACTAGTAACCGAAGTGGTAACTGCCAATCCCAGTGGCAAAGGTTCTTGCCTTTCATAAAGGAGGTCCCCAGTTTGGTTCCCACCCCACACGGCCACACAACCACCTGTGTGGAATGAAACCATGTCACAATTAATGATGTATAACTATGGAGACTGCTCTGGGCCCTCCCCACTTCTCTCTCTCTCTCCTCACCTTCTCTCAAACAATAAAATAAATCTTAAAAAGAAATGTTATAGAAGAGCTCTGTCTGATCACGTTGGAAAAGTTTTAGGGGAGTTTTAAAAACTATATGTACAGCTTGAAAAGAAATACTGATAGTAACAGAAAACCAAGTATATTTTTTAAAAAGGGAGAAATACTTGACTTGGTAATTAATAATACTTAAGATTTTAATAAGGTAAAGATTGAGCATTGATTTAACCAACTTGAAAGATAATTACTATATTGGGAGGATGGAGGGAAGGAAAATGGGAATATTGAAAACTGCAAAAGTACTCTGTATATCTAGGAGTAGAAAGTCAATATGTATTGCTTCAAATGTAAAAATTATATTTTAAAAAAAAGGTGATATCAACATATTAGAAAAATAAGAGGATGCCAGGATGGCTCAGTGGGTTGAACGCTTGCCTTGCAGCTGCAGGGTCGGGGATCAACTCCCTGCCCTGGCCCGTATGGACCCATGTGCTGAACTGAGGTGTGCTTCCCATGTGGGAGGTCCCTCAGTTTGGTTCCCCCTCTGCACGGCTCCGAGTCTGCCTGAGTGGAATGTTGAAACTAATGATGTATGGCTGTGGGGACTGCTTTGGGCCCTCCTCCTTCTCTGTCTCTCTCTGCCAAACAATAAAATAAATCTTAAAAAAAGGTAGAAAGAAAGTAAGAAGAAACATAAAAGTAAATACCTGAACAACCAGTTAAAAGAGTTTAGGGAGAGGACCTTAAAAGGTGAGGGAGGGCATTGGTGATATACCTTGCAGCACTATTTGACTTCTAAAAACTATGTATGACCTAACTAGAAATAAACATAACAAAAAGAATCTACCATAAAAAAATAAGATATGCAAAAAATTTTGTACAAAGATATTTAAATTAAATTGCTCATAATATTAAAAAACTGAAAATAATTTTAATAAAAAGTGATAGGAAACTAAATTTTGAAACATACAATGAATATTAGATCTTGTTTTCTAAGATTATATAATGATGTGGAAAAATGCCCATATACATGATAAATGAAAAAATCGAAATGCAAAAATTTATAGAATATGATCTCAATTTTGCTAAAAGGTATTGCTGTGTGTGTATGTATATAAAAAAAGATAAAATAATATTTATTGGGGGAAGCCGGGATGGCTCAGCAGGTTAAGCACTCACTTGGCAGCCACAGGGACTGAGGATCGAACCCTGGCCCTGGCCTGTGTGAACCCATATGCTGAACTGGGGTGTGCTTAACATATGGGAGGCCCCCAGTTTGGTTCTTGACCCTTGGTTTGGCCCTTGGCTCAGGGGCGTACTTTCTATGATGCAGGAAGCTCCCAGTCTAGCCTCTGGCCTGAGCGGCCCCCACCCACTTGTGTGGAACAAAACCATGTTGAAAAACTGATACGTACAACTATGGAGACTGCTCTGGGCCCTCCTCCTCCTCTCTGTCTGTGTCAAACAATAAATCTTTAAGAAAATAAAAATAATATTTCTTGAACGATGAATGGTTTTTACTTCCATCTCTTTATACTCCTTTGTACTTTTAAAGTTTTCCTACATGGGCTATTATATTATTTATAACTACTGAAAATTATTTTTAATATTTTTAAAAACACAGAAAAAAAGGAGAATTTAAGCAGCCTAAATTACAGAGTCTGATGGAGTATTATCACTAAGTTTTAGTAAAACTCTCACCCAAAACTTTATATGAATACTGATTTTGTTGTTCATGAATAGCTATGGATAATTTTTTTTCACTATAAAAGTCTATTTTTAGAAAATTAAAAATAATCATAAAAATTTGGCCCTTTTAAGATCACTGAAATAATTCTGGCCTTTCTGGATTCAAATCCCTCATCCCCTCCTTTAAAAGAAATACTATTTTGCACCTCCTGTGGGCCTGGCCCTATGCCAGATTTTAGAGATACAGAGATGAACAACCCACAATCCTTGTTTACACACTACAGATTGAACTAGCTTGTATGACCAAGGCCAAATTTCAGATTTTCTGGGTTTTAATTTATTAGTTTTTCTGTCTATCCATCTAAAACTGGGATGTCCAACCTTTTGGCTTCCCTGGGCCACAATGGAAGAAGAACTGTCTTATGCCACACATAAAATACACTAACACTAATAGTAGCTGATGAGCTAAAAACAAACAAACAAACAAAAAAATGTGGAAAAAACCCCCGACAACTCATGTTTTAAGAATATTTACAAATTTGTACTGGGCCGCATTCAAAACCATCCTGGGCCACATGTGGCACATGGGCTGCAGGTTGGACAATTTTGATCTAAAAAGATGGAACTGGAAATGACTATACAGCTCTGAAATTATTAACTATGATTTCTAATTATTAGGCATACCAAGTGTTCCTACTTATTAACCAGAACAGTTTTAAATTTATAGCTTACATAGGACCTAAATGGTGGCTCTGTTCCTAAGGCTTGTTCAATATTCACTAATATTGGGATGAGATAGAATATAAAGAAAGGGGAAGAGGAGAAGGGCAACTGAAATTACCTAGAAATATAAGCAGGCCATGTCCTCATTTAAACTATACTTGGTCAAAAACTAGAGAGCCTCTCAAGAGTATGATTTAAACATAGAGGTAATGTAACTAATAAGAGACTACTGTCCTCATGCCATTTTGAAATAAAATGGAAAAGGGAATGACAAAGAAAACTGAGGAGTACAAACAATGAAGAGGATTGCCACTGCCCACCTTGCAGTAAAAGTAGCAAGCACTATTGCTACCATGATGTGTCAAGATCCATATTCTGTGTTAGTTTTCATCCACTGGTTCAGGGTACATACACTAGGTCTCTGGCTTTGAAGGAAAAAACAAAACCAAGATCTTCCCAAGAATCTAGGCCTGGCTCTCTCACTAGTCACTTTCTTAAATTCAGTAAAGATAACTAACTACCCTTAATTTCTTGCTACCAGAATTAATATCTTCCTTCTTGGTACTTTTAGAGTACTGTTGCTTTAGTATAGCATATTCTGTTTTTTTAAGAATAGCTAATTGTAGTCTTTAAGCTCCTGGAAGGCAGAGAAGGGCAAAGCTTCCTTGCTTTTGTATTAACAACAGTTGAGGGCCATAATAGTCATGCTCAACCAATGTTTTCAAATTAATTGAAAAAGATCACAGGGTAGTACTAAAGAAATCCATACCGCAAATTTCCTATCAAAGATTTCTTGCCATTTCCAAAAAACTGGTAATAAGTGACACTTATAAGGAATCAGGCAGCACCTGAATAGAAGGTCCTCCCATATGTGGCTGTTGGCTAAGAGTGAGAGTTTAGAGAAGTAACATCTCTGAGAACAGCCTGCCATAGTGATGGAAAGCAGCCTAAACTTTGAGGTGGCTGTATTGGGAAGGTGGCTGAAGGAGAGACCATTTTGTGCTCTCTGAGGAAAATGTTAATGAGAAGTTTCACAAATGTCAGACTTGCTTGATTAAATGAAGCCGGCTAGGTAGATGTTTTTCAAATTAATGCCATCTCTGCTAAAAGAGCAAAGAGGAAGAGAAGAAAAGGAGGACTGAGAAAGAAAAATGATAAACCTCAATTATTTACAAAAGAAATTATGGTTCTGCTAGCTTGGGCAATGATATCAAAGAAGAGAACTGTTATCTGGCAGGCCTGGCTGCTCTCTTTTTGCCCCTTTCCAAAAGAAAAATTTAAGCCCTGAAGTCAGGAGAGGAGATAGACCAGTGCCCTGTCTAGAGTGTTTATGATTAAGAACTCACAGAATCTAAGCAAGCCAAGTCATACAGAAAGTTCTATTTCAATAGTTATTCTTAAAACTTAAAGGAAAAAAGTGTAGGAGGAAAATCATTCAATTAATATGTTTAAGGGATTTCTTTCTTAGTTTTGGCCTATATCTTTAGAGATTTTATAGTTTCTGCCACTTAAATTACAAGCTAGAGGTGGGCAAATGCTGTTGATTAGAGAGCTCAGCCTCCTTTTGCCCTTGTTTTTCTCTAGCCCAGCCTGCAATTGTGTCTCAATCAACCAGCATTAATACAAATACACAGAGGTATTTATTTGCTGCTGATTCTGCCTGACTGTATTCAGACTCGATCTCCATGTGTATTTAATAAATCACACTAGTTAGGTGGACAGGATTAGTTCGAAGTCACCTAATGACTATATCATGAACTGCAGCATTAAGGGGATTAATATTAAACTGAGCTGTTGCAGTTCAGTGGGAAAGGCCAGTCTATTCTTCGACAGGAGCTCCGGCAGGCAAGAAATCCTCAACAAGACCAGGAAGATTAATGAGGGCTTCTACATTCTGCCTGCAAATCTTCACCTACAAGGGTGTAGGGTAGTGAATCCCAGCCCAGACGAGCTCATAAATAACCCACAATATCACAAGTATTTGGGGCAGCTGAGCCCCAGCAAGGGAGGGCCAGCTAGTCCTCTCCATCTTCTCCTCCTGTAACCCACACCACTAAGATGGCACAAGAATTTTACAGGCCCACACAGCGGCTGGTTTTGTTTTCTTTCACATAAGGGCCCACACCTCGTAAATCACTTTCTTAATTCAGGAAAAGAAGAGTACTAACTGCACTTTGGATTTGTGTGTTCTTAGAAGAACACGAAGCTTCTTTTTGTAGCATCACTTCCCTAAAATTAGGAAAACAACCCAGTTTCCACAATACAAGGAGCCTGCTTTCAAGTCATGCAATCTATCCTTTTCCTAGCAGCACAATTCTCCTTCATTAGCACCCACAGTATGTTACCCTTGTACAGGCCTCTGAAGTGCATATTCAGAACCACTTTCTTGGTCCTGACAAAGTGAGCACTGACTAGGAAAAACTATATCCACACAACACCATAGCAACCAATATTTCCTTGTGCCTTGGCCCGAATTTCACCATTAGGAGACTATCACGATGAGCCTAGTCAAGTCTCATATCTCCTTAGCACAATGTACATCTTTGCTTTAACTGGCTTAGGAAGCAAACTAATGGTGCCAGTATGAGATGTAGGAAGAGAAAGCAATAGGTCACTAGAAACCTGTTTCTTCCTCAGTGACTGGAGAAAACAAACTGAAACAGCTGTTCCTACCTTGCAGCATCACAGCTTCAGTCTAGGAACACTGAAAGTATGGGTTTACTCCAACTAAAGACCCTTTAAATTGCACAGACAAGAGTGGATCAACAGCCAAGATTCTCTAGCAACAGATCAGACAACCAAGTAGAATACTCAAGGGGAAGCCGGGATGGCTCAGTGGGTTAAGCGCTCACTTTGCAGCCCCGGGGACCAAGGATCGAATCCTGGCCCCGGCCCGTGCAGACCCATATGCTGAACTGGGGAGTGCCCCCAGTTCGGTTCTCACCAGGGCAAGACCCCGGCCCAGTTCCTGCCCTGTGCAGCCCCGCGCCCACCTGTGGAATGAAACTATGTGGAAAAACCAATGATGTACAACTATGGAGACTGTTCGGGGCCCTCCCCCTTCTCTCTGTCTCTGCATCTCTCTCTCTCTCTCTCTCACTCTCTCTCTCTCTCTGTCAAAAACAATAAAAAAAAAAATCTTAAAAAAAAAAAAAAAATAGGCCCCTACCAACAAAAGTCATTGAACTAAAAGCTAAACTTCAATAGCATTAAAATGTAAGTGAACTAAGGGCCTGGTGCTAGGTTATCCAAATTTTGTAAATGCTTGCTAAGCAACCTAAGCATAGAGTTGCCGTGGCTATAGCTGAGAAGGGAAGAGACTCATTAAGTGCATTATGCCTCAACTCCACAGAAGAATGGGGGCAGAGAAATTTAACATTTTTCAAGTTTATAAACATTCCACTATAACAAAGAACCATGTCTAAAAGTGGGTCCACTCAATCTCTTCGTCAAGTAAAGGAGGAGCTGAGGGAATTGTTAAGGCTGGATTGCTGTTTTCCAGTTAAGATGCAAGGAAAGAAAATTCTCATTTGCTGGGAAAATGCCCTGATAAACTAGGGAAACTATAAACTCTCAGTTCCACTGGAGTAGTTCAACTTGGGGAAATTCACAGGGCACAGGAATGGCTGGCTCTACAACCAAAAAGACAGTTCACTTGAGTGGGAACAGAAGAAAATTAGGCCCACATCCACGTTTCATGTTTTCCTGATAGCCAGGTTGGTTAGCATGAAGTTCCCTAGAGACTGACAGGGTTAAGTGACAGGGGCTTTCTCATCACCCCTATCAAACCAAAGCTCATAAGCTCCCATCAGAACCTCACTGTCCACAAGATAGATACACTGGAATAGTAACATGAGATCATCCTGGAGAAAAAGATGGGTACGTGTAACAAATTCTCTTGATAGTTGTAAAAATCTCAATTCTCTCTTTCCACCTACATTTCCTGTACCATTTCTTCACCTTCCCATCCCCTACAGTCTTTCTCCTGATTTCAAGAAAATTAACCACCCTACGCAGAGTCCAAAGCCATCTTTCCCACCAATCAGCCCAATTTACAGCTCAAGCCAGTGGCCTCATGACAGCTAAGGACATTAATAAGAAGTGTTACTGTGCTAAAATCATGCATATATACCACAGCAATCTACTTAGAGCTTCAGCCCCAATACAGAATGTCTAGAAGTATTTATAGTACTTAAAAGCTCCTCTGTCTCTTGCCAGACATTCCTGTCCTTCTAACAAATAAGTTCTCAAATCATTGGAGAAAAGCTTTTCCCCAGACATAAGGAACCTGTGGGAAGGAGACTTCTGTAAGCAGCAGCAAACTTACTTTCTTCAAAACACTGTAAAAGAGAGCACCCTGCACCACACTGCTGAATCCCCAGGCTATCAAGTACACAGGAACAGGGCCATCCAGCGGGAACCATCAGGCTCCAGGAATGCTGAAGTCTACATATTTGCCATTCAACACCAAAATGGCTTTTCAAGTTCAATCAGCTATAAATGTTGCTTTGTTTTAGTTTTCCACTGAACTTCCTGGAACCTATTATCCAACTGTCAGGGATGTATATTTAGCAAGAGCAACATGGCCTCTTTGCCACTGCCCCACTGCTCATGTCACTTCTAATAAATAGAAAATCAATCCTTCCTCAATCCCTATGGCTTGGGGCTGATAAAGAACAGCCTTGGTATAGAGGCCACAAACTGACTAACTCTCCATAGTTACCTGCAAAGCCCAAATCTCTCCTGGGTTAATGCTCCTGGCAAGGTTTTCTAACAGTCCCAGAACAAAACCCCTAGTGTTTATAGTTACCAGAATGCAAGCATGCATGCATGCCTTTATTTTAGGGGATGCTAGTAGTAGAAATGACCTAACAGAGACCAAAAAGCCAACACAGACTAATAGAAATCTCAACCAATAGAGGCATAGCAAACTTTCAAATATTCAATGCTAATATAACATATATTTAATAGGGAAGATTTGTAAAACCAGAATCAGGGCTAAGAAGAGTAATTAGGGCCGAAGTCTGACTTCAATTTCATCTCAGGAAGCTAGTTTGAAAATACAACCTCCTCTTGGTCAATAGAACATGAGGCACAACTTTTTCCACTCTGTCAGGATGCTTTTGCCTTTTTGAGCTAACTAACACATTTTACTTTAACATCAAACAATAAGACTAGACCTGAATGAGAAACATGTGGACTTTACCACTTTCCAATTCATCACCTCCACCAACTACAAATTAACCTAAACCTCATAACTACCCACATGGCTTCTTTCCAGTTTTACAATATACAACACAGCTCTTTAAGCCCAATAGAAAAGATAAGGCCTATATGTTTAATATATAGCTGGTTGTATTTTCCTAAATTGTACTAATGTAAACTAGGAATCATAAAATAAGATTATTCTATAATCCAGAAACACAATAAATTAAACTAGAATTGAAGGCAATTTCTAAGACCAACTTAGCATCACTAAATTAGCTTCTGATTAAAGCTTTATGACTATAGAAGAGGGAGAAAATTCAGGAGAACAAAATGTATCTTACCTTTCATTCTAAAACTATAATAATAATGAATCAAGTTCCATATCCACAAACAAGAACACATAAAAAATCATAACTAGAAAGACCAAAAATTCTCAAGAGAAAAAAAAAAATAGCAGCCAAATATGAATAAATATAATGTACCAGAGCTATGTATCAGCCATGGAATGTGGGCAAGCAATATCTTACTTATGAATGAGGACTGTGAGGTAAAGCTAAGAAAAGCGACAAACTGAGCTGTCCAAAGAGAAAAAGCAAGCTTCACATTTACAATCTCTGAAGCCTGACTGTGACAGAGGGAAAAACAGTCTTATCAGAGGAAATAGTAGACCTACTCTTGCTATTTCATTTTAGTGATCTTACCCTCATTTTCCCAAAGACCATCTTATCAGTATTGATTACCAAAATAATATATACCTTTGCACCCAAATATTTAACATTTACTATTTCAACTATTTAAGAGTGACTCTGAAGATCCAAGATAAACTGCAATTAATAACTTTTCTGAAAAAAAAGTTTGAACCCTGCTCTAAGGCTAATTTGTTGCAGTTATTTAGCTAGTGAGTAAGCCTGGATGATTGCTCAGCATCTGCAAATTTAAGCCCTTCCTCCCCATTTTAGGAAACTGTTCATGTAATAACATCATTAAATAAACAGCTCAGTGAAGTTTTACAAACTTAACCACCCATGTAACCAGCACCCAGATTAAGACATAGAACACTACCAGGACCCAGAAGTCCCTATCATGTCTTCTTCTAGTCACAATCCCTCCAAAGGTAACCATTATCTTGACTTCCAATAATAAATGCAAAGTATTTAATATTATATATAAATGGTATTATGTAGTATGGATTCCTTTACGTTTGTTTCCCTTTACTTAATATTACATTGATCATCAAATTTAACAATAAATTAAAAAATATATATATATTACATTGAAAAAATTAATGTTATATAATATGTTGTAATTTATTAATTAATTCTTTTTGCTGTATAGTATTCCATTGTAAGAAGAGATCACATTTTACTTTTTAATTTAATTTAATTTTATTTATTTATTTTTATTGTTAAATTTAATGGGGTGACATTGATTGGTAACAATTAGACAGTTTCCAGATGTACAAGTCCACATCACATCCTCCATGCATTGCATTATGTGCCCATCACCCAGAATCAACTCCCCTTCCATCACCATATATCTGGTGCCCACTCTCACCCTACCCTCCCAACTCTCCCTCCCCTCTCCTCCCCCATCACCAGGTAACCACCAAACTATTGAGTGTGTCCATAATGCTGGTTGGTGCCCACTCCCACCTCCCCTCCGGCTCTCCCTCCTCCCCTTCCCTCAAGCAATCATCCAGCTATTAAGTGTGTCCATAGTTCTCTGTGTCTTTCTTTCTTTCACTTTTATATTCCACCTATAAGTGAGGTCATATGTTTCCTGATTCTTTAAGTCTGACTTATTTTGCTTAATAAGATGGTCTCTAGGTCCATCCATGTTGTCACAAATGACTGTATTTCATCATTTCTTATTGCTGAGTAGTATTCCATTGTGTAAATGTACCACAGCTTCTTTATCCAGTCATCTATCGAAGGGCATTTTGGTTGTTTCCATGTTCTGGCCACTGTGAACAGTGCTGCGATGAACATGCAGGTACAAACATCTTTAAAGATTAAGGTTTTCAGGTTTTTTGGGTAGAACCCCAGTAGAGGGATGGCTGGGTCATATGGTAATTCCATTCCTAATTTTTTGAGGAATATCCATACAGCCTTCCATAGTGGTTGTACCAGTTTACATTCCCACCAGCAGTGTATGAGGGTTCCTTTTTGTCCACAGCCTCTCCAGCACTTGTTATTCCTTGTCTTGTTGATTATAGCCATTCTAACAGGTGTACGATGGTATCTCATTGTGGTTTTTATTTGCATCTACCTAATTGCTAGTGAAGTGGAGCATTTTTTCATATATCTGTTGGCCGTATGTATGTCTTCATGAGAGAAGTGTCTGTTAAGGTCATCTGCCCATTTTTTAATTGGATTGCTTGTTTTTTTATTGTTGAGTTGTACAAGTTCTTTGTATATTTTTGATATTAGCCCCTTATCAGAGGCATTGTGTGCAAATATTTTTTCCCAGTTGGTTGGTTGCCTCTTTGCTTTGTTGATGGTTTCTTTTGCAGTGCAGAAGCTTTTTAGCTTGATAAGGTCCCATTCATTTATTTGTGCTTTTACTTCCCTTGCCATTGAGGTCAGATTCATAAAGTCCTCCCTGAATCCCAGGTCTGTAAGTTTAGTGCCAGTGTTTTCTTCTATGCAATTTATTGTTTCATTTCTTATTTGGAGGTCTTTAATCCATTTTGAGTTAATTTTTGGTATATGGTGAGAGATCGCAGTTCACATTCAGCCTTTTGCAGAGACCACATTTTACTTATCCATTTTTTTTTTTTTAAGATTTATTTTATTGTTTTTGAGAGACAGAGACAGAGAGAAGGGGGAAGGCCCAGAGAAGTCTCCACAGTTGTATGTCATCAGTTTTCTACATGGTTTTGTTCTACATAGGTGAGCAACAGCGGTGCAGGGCAGGAACTGGGCCAGGGACTTCCCGCATAGGAGGCACACCCCTGCGAGCTGGGGGCCAAACCGGGGGCCTCCCACATGGGAAGCTCACCTGGGCAAGAACTGAACTGGGGGCCACACCCCAGTTCAGCATATGGGTCTGCGTGGGCAGGGGCTGGGACTCGATCCTCAGACCCTGGGGCTATGACACAAGCGCTTACCCACTGAATCATCTGGCTTCCCCCATTTTATTTCTGATGGACATTTGGATAGTCCATCAGAAATAAAGTTCTTTTTTATTTCTATGAATAACACTACTATAAACATTTCTATACACGTCTTTTGATGAACGTATGTATGAATTCCTATTGGGCATATCCCTAGATATGGAATTGCTGATTCACATACCAGCTCATTTTAGCCATTCTGCTCTATGTATAATAGTATTCCACTGTGGCTTTGAATTTCACTAATGACTAAAGTTGAGCACCTTTTCTTTTATTTACTGACTACTGAGCCTCTTTTGTGAGGTATCTGTTCAAATCTTTTGTCCATTTTTATGTTAGAAAATCTGCCTTTATCTTATTGATTTATAAATGTTCTTACAGAGACATTTTTGTTTGCCAAGTTTGGTAACTTGTGAATATCACTAGAAATATTCCTCTCAAAAATCAGAAGTATATGGTATTTCATTTGCTGGATAAAACTGAAGTCCAGACCTGAGGGAAGGGGAGGAGGGGGGAGGGAGAGTGGGAGAGGGAGAGGTGAGAGTAGGCACCAGATATGCGGTGATGGAAGGAGAGCTGATTCTGGGTGGTGAGCACATGATGCAATACATAGGTGATATAATGTAGATTTGTACATCTGGAAACTATCTATTGTTACCAACCAATGTCACCCCAATAAATTTAACAACAACAATAACAGAAAAGGCTAGGTTTAATAAAAGGTAGAAATTGGTGACACAGTAAAAAAACAAACAAAAAACAAAAAACTGAAGTCCAGGGTATGTTGGGATAACTCAGCAGGTTGAGCACTTACCTTGTAACAGCAAGGTCTGCAGATCAAAACCTGGCCCTGGCCCATGCAAACCCACATGCTTAACTATGGTACAACTGTAACTGCTAGGATGGTGGTGAAGGTTCTCATTTCCCATGTAGGAGTCCCCTGGTTCAGTTCCCACCTCTTGGGGCCCCACATCCACCTGTGTGGAGTGGAACTGTGTCACAACTAATGATATACAACTATAGAGACTGCTCTGGGCCCTCCCCTCTTCTCTTTCTCTCTCTTACCTTCTCTCAAACAATAAATCTTTTTTTTTTTTTTAACTGAACTGGGGGCCTCACCGCATTTGGGAAGCACACCCCAGTTCAGCATGTGGGTCCACCTGGGCTGGAGCCAGGATTCAATCCTCAGTCCTCGGGGCTTCAAAGCGAGCGCTTAACCCACTGAGCCATCCCGGCTTTCCCACAAACAATAAATCTTAAAAAAAAAATAGAGATGCCAGGATAGCTCAACATATTGAGTGCTTGCCTTGCAACTGTGATGCCCAGGGATCGAATCCTGGCCCCAGCCTGTGCAAACCAACATGCTGAACTGCAGTGCAACTGATAACTACCAGGATAGCAGTGAAGGTTCTTGCCTCCCATGAAAGAAGCTCCCAGTTCAGTTCCGCCCTGCGCAGCCCCACATCCACATGTGTGGAATGAAACTATGTCACAACTAATGTTATACAACTATTGGAGAATGCTCTGGGCCCTCCACCCTTCTCTCTTAAGTGCTTACTTTGCAGCCCCAGGGACCAAGGATCAAGTCCCCAGGCCCAGCCCCAGCCCATGCGGACCCATATGATGAACTGGGTGTGCTTCCCATGCAGGAGGCTCCCAGTTCAGTTCTCACCCCCCTCCCCCAGCAGGGCGTGCCTTCCATATGGGAGGCCCCTAGCCCAGTTCCTGCCCTGCACAGCCCCCGCCTACCTCTGTGAAATGAAACCATGTTGAAAACTAGTGACGTGCAACTGTGGAGACTGCTCTGAGCCCTCCCCCTTCTCTCTCTATCTCTGTCTCTGTCAAAAACAAAATAAATCTTAAAAAAACAAAAAAAAAAACTCTAAACCAAACTATGCTCATATTCTGATTTTTTTTTTAAGATTTATTTTATTGCTTTTGACAGAGACACAGAGAGAGACAGAAAGAAGGGGGAGGGCCCACAGCAGTTTACATAGTTATATGCCATTAGTTTTCGACATGGGGGTTTTGTTCCACACAGGTGGGTAGGGGCCGAGCAGGGCAGGAACTGGGCTGGGGGCCTCCCATACATGGGAAGCTCACCCAGGTGAGAATCGAACTGGGGCCCTCCCCCATAGGAAGCACACCCCAGTTCAGTATATGGGTCCGCATGGGCCAGGGTCAGGACTTGATCTTCAGACCCCGGGGCTGCAAAGCGAGTGCTTAACCCACTGAGCCATCTGGCTTCCAACTCATATTCTGATTTTTATTCAGCAGTTCCAACCTCTCATTCTATCATCCTGAGGCCCTTGGCATCTAAGAATAGCAGGAAGCACTAAGGTGCCAGGTCCCAATAAGAACTGTAAATCATCCTCCCAATATAACAGGGACAAAGTGTGGGGAAAGAGGAAGAGGAGAAAGCAATACTTTTCCTGGGATGAAAGCCCCTACAGCATACAGGCTTGATTAGTAAATGGAAATTCTAGATAGCCTCTGAATAGAATCCTTTTCCACCTTTGAAATAATTTACAGCTTAATGTCAGCTAAACTTAGTAACTTCTCCCATTTGTCCATGGCAAGGAGATTCTTGGCTGGCTTTCCATGGTCATTACAGGCCTTCTCATAGATCTTGAAATATGATGTGGCCATCAAAATGTCAGCACTTACCTGCTGCCTACACTCTAAGCATATGGTCCAGTTATCAGGTCAGTGGCTAATAACATGAGGAAACAAGATTAGCTTCAGATCTGATTCAAGAACAAATACATGGTAATTCCCACATTCTTTTTCTTTTTTTCTTTAAGATTTATTTTTATTGTTTTTTGACAGAGAGACAGAGAGAAGGGGTAGGGCCCAGAGCAGTCTCCATAGTTGACAGCGTTAGTTTTCCATATAGTTTCACTCCACAGGTGGGTGAGGGGCTATGCAGGGCAGGAACTGGGTCAGGAGCCTCCCACATTGGCCCCGGCAAGAACTGAACTGGGGGCACACCCCAGTTCAGCATATGGGTCCACATGGGCTGGGGCCAGCGCCAGGATTCGATCCTCCGGCTCTGGAGCTACAAAGCGAGCGCTTAACCCGCTGAGCCATCCCAGCTTCCCGATTACCATATTCTTGATAATATAAATAACGATAATAATGGCCAACTCCCTGACTACATCAAGAACTATCCAAAGCAGCAGTATCTTCTAGAGCAATCACATAAGGATGGAAGCAGCAGCATTTATAAATAGGAGCATTCAAGCAGTGAAACAGCAGTAATTCTGCTAATGAAATTCCCATGCTCAGAAACCTTCAATGATATCCCACTTCTAACTGAATTAAGAAGAATAATAAAATTTTAGAGCTATAAGGAAAACAAGTACTCATCCAGTCCATTTCCCATCCCATTAGTGTTGTGAGTGTATTTACTGAAACTCAAGTCAAGAGAGGTTAAGTCACTTACCCAAGATCATACACCTAATTATGAAAATAACCAGTATATCTCACAGTTCAGATTTCTGGTTAGGTATCTTTTCATTATACCTAGAGGCCTCCCTTAGTTGGCAGTTAAGGCCTCCATAACATTAATCCAACCTACCTATCACCCTTCTCTCCCAAAGAATTCCTTGTTCTTCCCCAAACCCTGGATAGTCCTACCTCTATCCTTTGGGCAGGAATGCTTACCTTTACCTCTTTACATATCCAGAATACCTAATACTCATTAAATGTGATTATCTTTGTCTTCCACAAAGCAACCAAAAGTGTCTGGCATACAGAAGACATTTAATAAAAATTTATTGAAATGGCCATTAGAAGAGAAACATAAAGTTGAAAGGACTTCAACTTCTACTGCTAAGAGAGAATATTACTTCACTGAGGTGACCAAGTTTAAAGCTAAACCTCATCAATCTTGTGGAACCAAGAATGTCAATTAGAGAAAAGGAAGTCTGAACACCAAAACTGAAAAGAAACTAGGGATCACAAGATAGTTTCATCCTTTTACAGGTGAAAGAAAATGAAGCACAGAAAGGTAACGTTCCTTGCCCAAGAGATTTAGAATATAGTAGGTCCTTTTGAGATGCTGATGAATAAGGATCTTCTCCCCAGAAAAGTGTGTGTGTGTGTGTGTGTGTGTACACGAGGGGGGAATCCCCCCTCCCCCCAAAAAACTGGAATTATCTTCTGGAATACAGGCTCCTTGTAGTACAGGCTACCCTCGCTAGGTCAGTGTTTTATTAATAGGAATCCATCTGCATCAGTTTACCAGCTGGCATTGTTGTGAGAGGCTGCATTTGGCTTCAGTGAATGTGTTTTGAATACTCTTCCAAAGCTTTTGCCCATTTCATGATGGGTGATTTACAGAACATTCGGCTTGAAAACATACCTCCCCACACAGCACTGAGTATGCAGCAGTTTGCGAACAAAAGCAGCATGACCTCCATGCCTCACCCTCCCTATTCACCCAATCTTGCCCCAAGTGACTCTTTTCTGTTTCCTCAGATGAAAAAAAGTCCTTAAAGTGAAATGTTTTGCCAATGTGGAAGAGGTGAAACAAAAAATGACAGAAGTACTAAAACACATCAAAACGATGAGTTCAGAAATCGTTTTGAGCAGGGAAAAAGCTTCTCCATAGGTATATTCCATCAAATGGAGAGTGCTTTGAAGGTGACTGTGAAGTTTAAACATGTTAAGAATAAACAATTTTTTATAAATAAATTCCAGTTCTTTTGGGGCTCCCTCCAGAGTATATGCACATAAACACAAAAGTCCACATACATGATCTGACGAGTAAGTTTGAGAACTCATCCTAGAAAAAGTGCTACATATCTCATTGCTAAATATCACTACGGTCACCTTCAAAGTACACCTCTTGGGAATCTATAGATGCAACAACACCAGCACTTGCTTAGTCCACCCTTCAAAGCAATTTTGAAACTTTTTCTGGAGTGGCCATCAGAGCTATTGTCGTATTGCCCTTGATGTCCTAAATGTCATCAAAATGTCTTCCTTTCAATATTTCCTTTATCTTTGGGTAAAGAAAAAAGTTATGGGGACAGATCAGGTGAGTAGGAAGGGTGTTCCAATACAGTTATTTCTTTACAGACTAAAAACTCCCTCACAGACAGTGCCATGTGAGCTGGTGCACTGTCATGATGCAATAGCCATGAGTTGCTGGCAAAAAGTTCTGATTGTTCTTTTTTTGTTTGTTTTGTTTTGTTTTTGACAGAGAAAGACAGAGAGACAGAGAGAAGGGGAAAGGCCCAGAGCATTCTCCATAGCTGCACATCATTAGTTTTTTTCCTACATAGTTTCATTCCACAGGTAGGTACAGGGTCATGCAGGGCAGAAACTGGGCTGGGGCCTCCCGCATGAAAGGCACACCCCCACTCCCCCTACCCCTGAGAGTTTGGGGCCTCTTACATGTGAAACATGCCCGGGGCAGGAGCCTAACTGTAGATCTCCCACATGGGAAGTTCACCTCAGTGAGAATTGAACTGGGGATACACCCCAGTTCAGCATATGGGTCCACATGGGCTGAGGCCAGTATATGATCCTTGGACCTTGGGGTTGCAAGACGAGCACTCAACCCACTGAGTCATCCCAGCATCCCCAAGTTCTGATCATTTTTGTCTAATTTTTTCATGCAGCCTTTTCAGTACTTCCAAATAGTCAACTTGGTTGACTGTCCAGTTAGTACAAACTCATAACGAACAATCCCTCTGATATCAAAAAAAGGTAAGCAACATCTTTCTGACTCTTGAATTGGACTGATGGAACTTTCTTGGTTGTAGAAAACTGGCTGACTTCCATTGTGCATTTTGACACTTTGTTTCAAGGTTGTATTGGTACACCCATGTTTCATCACCAGTGGTAACACAGCCCAAAACATCGTCTTGCCTATCCAAAAGGTCTTGACAAACGCAAGCTCCAACATTCCAACAGCACACAAAAACACACAACAACAATAATGAATGCTACTTACCAAGACACCACCACACGTCAACATGAACACAGCTGTGAGACACTGATGTATCAAGGTAATGAAACATTACCAAGTTGTTTGTATAGTGCTGCCTACAAAAGTGTACAGTGGCAAGTTCACAAACTGAATTGTCAGACCTCATATAATTCACCTCTTTAAAGTGTACAATTCAATGGGTTTTTAAAGTATATTCAGAGTTGTGCAACTAAGCATGATTTTTGAAAATACTGATTCTCTTATTTTTAAACCATTGTCCTCATCAACTACTCAGCATAACTACCAGGAAACTAAACACAAGAGCAAATCAACAGGCTAATTACCTTGGCATTGTCTCCTCACAACCTAGAAAAGAGTAATTAATGTTTCTCACAGTAATCAATGACTTGGCTACATATATACAAAAAGATATGAAATGATAAATCTTTGCTTAAAATTTAGTGTCAATTATGTAAAGAAATTAGGGGGAAGCTGGGATGGCTCAGAGGGTGGACTGCTTACTTTGCAACCCCGGGGGCAGAGGATCGAGTCCCGGTCCCAGCCCATGTGGCCCCTTTGCTGAACTGGGGGGTGTGCTTCCCATGCGGGAGGCCCCCAGCCTAGTTCCCTCCCTGTGTGGCTCTCACCCACCTGTGTGGACCAAAACCGTGTCAAAAACTGATGTACAACTGTGGAGACTTCTCTGGGCCCTTCCCCTTCTCTTTGTATTTCCCTGTCTCTGTCAAAAACAATAAAATAAATCTTAAAAAATAAAAAAAGAAATTAGGAAGAAATAAGTCACTCTTAAACCAAAGTCCTGTACCAAGAATCCCAAACACTTTTTTCCCATTTCCTGAATTCCAATGTCAACAGCTAAAATGAATTTAATTCATTAGTAAGAGCTAGTAAAACTAGTAAGTAACTAGTAATAGCAAGTGTTGTAAGGTCAGAATCCATTTTACTATCAATTCAAATTGTATTGAATCAGGTTCTGAACTCCTGTACAAGGCAACCAACTTACTGTACATGATGGAAAGGTCACAGTTTTACTTTAAAGCCTCTTTCTCACTGCTAGTATAACTACAATGCTACTCTGACCTTAACTTTTTTTTTAGCTCTTGAATAATGCTTGCTCTGCTACTGTCACTGTCTAATCCAGAGACTGGCTGTCAGGAGGAAATGGCTCTGGAAGCCACAGCTGTTATACAGACCAGTTACCATCTTCCAAGTATGAGAACCACTTCCAGCTCCTTTGATCAGTTTACTCAATCAAATTTTCAGATCTAACCAGAAGCCAGTGAAAGGAAGCCTCCAAGACCAAAGCTATTTTGTTGAGGAACAAAATCAAGGGAATTGTATTAGCAGCCAGAGAATCCAGCTGAAAGATACTCCAGAAATACTAGGTTTAAATCTTCTCTTACTTTCCAAAAGACCTCAAAGTCCCTTGCTGAGTCATGTGAAAACACATACTTCATCTGATTCACAGTCACTCATTTTTCTCACTGTTTACTAACTGTACCCATGCAGATAGTGTGACAGTTTATCCCACTGTCCTTTCAAGGAATGTCACTAAATTTAACATACTTTTAATGATAAAAGTAACAATAAAACAACTATTTACCGGTAGTCATTGTGTACTACATATCAGGTACTATGATAAACATGAGTTACATTATCTTATTTTTAATTTTCACAATGACTTTATAAGGTTTTATTACTATCCCCATTTTTTACTTTTATTTTCTAAAATGAACATATAGTAATTGACTTACTTCTTTTTTATACTTTTCTATGAGTTTTAACATATAGAGTCATGTTAACTACAACCATAATGAGAATACAGAAGAGTTCTATCACCTTAAACATTCCCTCTACTCTCTTCTTGGTAATCATACCTTGTCTCCACCTCTAGCCTCTGGCAATCATAATTTGTCCCTTGTCTCCATAATTTTGCCTTTTACACAATGTCATATAACTAAAATCATTCACTCAGCATAATGGTTTTGAGATTCATCTAAGCTCTTATGTATATTAATAGTTTATTTCTTCTTATTGCTAAGTAGTATACCATTCTGTCCTCACTTTATAAATAAGGCAACTTAGGCTCAGAAAGGTTAAATAACCTACTGAAGGTCACCAAAGTGAAGCCAGTATTCAAACTCAGGTCTGTGTAGCTCTAGAATCCATAGTCTTAACCATTATGCGATACTGCTCCTATTAGTCTACGCTCTCAAAAGAGCATCCCATAATCTTGATTTAAAGAAGGCTGAGAACAGTTTGTCAAGACTTCTAGCAACACAAGTTTCACTATTTGAAACCTCAGTTTCCTCTTCTATAAAATGGGAATCATATTATATTGAAATCTTTTTGGAAAGATTAAATGAGATAATATATGCAAAGTTCCTGACATACAATATTATTACCATCTATATTGAATAAAGCCCAAAAGTCACGACAATGATAAGGTCCAAGATGGTAGATTAGGTAAATGCTGCCTGTTGCCTCCCAGGATCACATCAAAATTACAAATAAATTATAGAACAATCAAGCTCAAGAATCATCTGAAGACTAGCTGAACAGAACACCTATAACTAAGGATATAAAGACCAAGGCACATCAAGACTGGTAGAAGGAGTGGAAACACAAAACAGTCTGACCCAAACCCACAGGTAGTAGCTAAATACTGGGAGGCACATTTTGGTGGTGGTGGTGGTCCCCACCCCCCAACCCCCCGAAGAGTGAGGGGTCCCAGTCCCACTGCCAGGCTCCCTAGCCCAGGGGTCCTCTGCCAGGAAGAGGAGTCCCCATAACATCTAGAAGTAAAAGTCAGCAAGGACTGTCTTTCTGTCTGAGAGAGAGAGAAGGTAGCTGGAAACCCAGATGTCCTCTTAAAGGGCCTGCACACCGATTCACTTGCCTGTAAACACTCACCTGGGCTCTGGTGGAGGGGTAGCAACTCATAACCATAGACATATGGAGAAAGACTGAATTGTATGGCTTTGGGTAAGGGCTGGTGGGACAGCTGCCACTGTCCTGTGTGGAGCCAACCTCACATGTAGCCTATAGGAGGACTCCATCTTTTCTATGTTGAAACCTTGCCCAAAGGGCAAAATCTGAGACCACACTGGTCTGGTAAAATCCGTGAATGTGCAACACCTTGATAATGCCCCAGGACCCTGCCCACTCAGCTAGTGCTGCATCACCGAGGACACTGTCAGTTCCTGCACAGCTAGCCCTACCCTACAAACTGCAGAATCCCTTTACATCACTGGATGGTCTGTGGCAGGCTAGGGAACTTTCAGTGGCATACAGTCAACCACAACTTGCATTGCAGCATCTCTTGGGAGGCTCTCTGGGATCTGTGGGCCTGAGTTGAGTGGTGTCTGGCCACAATGTTCTCAGGGTGTTTTGCAAAGTGGTCACAGGCCCGGCATTGGTGCAAGAACTGAATCTGTATTAACTTTGTAAAAAGCCTTGTGACTCCATGGAACGCCACTCTACCCAGCTAGTGCTGGTTTTCTGGAGACACTCTCAATACTGGGTCAACCAGCCCAGCCCATGCCCCTAAGGAGGCTCTTTCAATGGCTGAGTTCTATAGGCAGCCAATAGTTGGCAACAGGCCTAAGAAGGTCTTGGGCCTTTTGCTAAGCTGGCCAAGGCCCAATACTAGTGACAGCTGACTTTGGTTCACAGTGAGGCCATTCCCACATGCCTCCAGGTCCAGCTCAGGCAGCAGCACAGGCAGCAACCAACCACACATACAACTTTGTAGCACCTTCTAGGTAGCCCAGGCCAGTCAGGCAAGGCTGCAATTGGCCTGCACAGGAGCCCTCCAAGAGAAACCAGAAACAACACTTTCAGAGGCCAATTTCAGACCACACCAGAGCACTACCTGGTTAGCACTACAAGCTGCACACCCCAAGGGTGGTAGTCTCAATGGGTACAAAAGCCCACTAGGGTGAATCCTCCTCTAAGGAGACAGCCCCCATACAGTAGCTCATACACTATGGGTATAGCCAATCCTCATAGTCAATCAGCCTGGGAGTCATCCCACCCACCGACACACCAAAAGCAATCAAGGCTCAACTACAACAGGGGAATATACACAACACACAAGGGAAACTCCTGGAACACGTGCACAGGTGATAAGGGAGACTGCATCACTGGACCACATAGGACACATACTACATAAGGCCACCTGACAGAGAGAGAGACATAGGAGATCTATTTAACACACAGAAGCAGGCACAGAGAGGCAGCCAGAATGAGAAAACAAAGAATTGTGTCCCAAATAAAATAACAGAAGAAACCTCCAGAAAAAGAACTAAATGAAATGGAGGCAACCAACCTACCAGAGACAGAGTTTAAAACACTGGTTATAAGAATACTTAAGGAACTTAGTGAGAACTTCAACAAAGAGATGATAAGCATAAAGGACACAGAAACCATAAGAAAGAACCAGTCAGAAATAAAGAATACAATAACTGAAATGAAGAATACTTTAGAGGAAATCAACAGCAGATTAGATGACACAGAAGATCAAATCAGCGACTTAGAAGACAAGGTAGCAGAAAATACCCAAAAATAAGAGAATAAAAAAAGAAAAAACAAAGATAGTTTAAGGAACCTTTGAGAATTATCAAGTGTAACAACATTCACATCATAGGAGTACCAAGAAGGGGAAGAGAGAGAGAGCAAGGGATCGAAAACCTATTTGAAGAAATATAACTGAAAACTTCTATAACCTGACAAAGGAAATAGACATACAAGCCTAGGAAGTACCAGGCATCCCAAACTAGATGAACTCAAACAAGCCCACACCAAGACACATTATAAATAAAATGGCAAAGGTTAAAAACAAAGAGAGAACCCTAAAAGAAGCAAAGAGAAAGACAACTAGTTACTTATAAGAAAGCTACCATAAAACTATCAGCTGATTTCTCAATAGAAACTTTGCAGGCCAGAAGGGAAAAGCAGAAAAAGTCAAAAGATATACTGACACAAACAAAAATGAAAACACAACAACCCAAAATCAATGAGACACAGCAAAAGCAGTCCTAAGAGGAAAATTCATAACAATGCAGGTCTATCTAAAGAAACAAGAAATATCTCAAATAAACAGCCCAACTTTATACCTAAGGGAACTGGAGAAAGAACAGCAAAGCGCGAAGTGAGTACAGGAAAAGAAATAATAAAGTTCAGAGCAGGCATACTAAATGAAATAGAGGCTAAAAGAATATAAACATCAGTGAAACCAAGAGCTGCTCTTTCGAAAAGATTTTAAAATTGACAAACCTTTAACCAGACTCATCAAGGAAAAAAAAAAGAGAGGACCCAAATAAATAAAATTGAAAATGGAAGAGAAGTGACAATGGCACCCCAAATTATCAAAAAAATTAAGAAAATACTATGAACAACTATACCAATGAACTGACAATCTGAAAGAAATAGAAAATTTATAGAAGCATGAAATTTTCCAAAGCTGAATCAAGAAACATCAGAAAATCTGAAATGACAAATTACTTACTACTAATGGAACTGAATCAATAATCAACATACTGGTCAAGTGCTGTCTCTACCTCACTATTTCCCTTTATAACTGCACTTCTTCAAAGTGTTGGTTGTACTCAGTGTGTCTTTCCTTCTACCCATTAATTTCTCAATGCATTGCAAATTGTATTCTATTCCCACCATTCCTCTAAGCTACTCTTCACTAGTCACCACAGATGGCCTCGCTGTCTAGTTGCTGAAGAGACCTTAGTGTTATTTAATCTCTCTGAAGCTTTTAAAAATAATTTGTTAATTTTTCAATTACAGTTGACATACAATATTATATTAGTTTCAGTTGTACAACATAGTGATTAGACAATTATAAAACTTATGAAGTGATTACTCTGGTAGATTTAGCGCCCATCTGATATCACATATCTTATTACAATATTATTGACTATATTCCTTATGCTATATTTTACATCCTATGACTGTTTTGTAACTACCAATTTGTATTTCTTAATCTCTTCTCCTTTTCATCCATCCCTCCAAACCCATTCCCATCTGACAATCATTAAAATGTTCTCTGTACCTATGAGTCTGTTTCTGTTTTGTTTGTTCATTTATTTTGTTCTTTAAATTTCACATGTAAGTGAAATCATATAGCATTTGTCTATCTTGTCTGACTTACTAGCCTCAGCACAATACTTCTAGGTCCATTTACATTGTTACAGATGGCAAAATTTCATTTTTTTTATGTCTGCAATGGACAGAAGAATATATATATCCCTTCAAAATAGTGTTTTGGGTCTTTTTGAATAAATACCCTGATGTAGGATTAAAAAAAAGAAAAAATCAACATACTCCCAAAAAAACAAAATTCCCGCTCAAGGTGGTAAGTATACAATGCAATACATATATGATGTAATATAGAATTGTACACTTGGAACGTATGTAATTTTTACCAACCAATGTCAACCCAATAAATATAACTATTAAAATAAAAATTTTTTCATAATGCAAAATAATAATAAGTCCTGCACTAGATAGATGGCTTCATAGGTGAATTTCACCAAATATCAAGAAAAAAAAAATTAACACTATTCTTCTCAAAGTAGTCCAAAAAAATTCAAGAGAAGAGAAGGCTCCCAAGCTCATTTTATGAGGCCACTATTACCCTGATTCTAAAACCAGACAAAGACATTACAAAAAGAAAACTATAGGCCAATCCCTAATAAAAATAGGATGCAAAAATCCTCAAAATATTAGCAAACCGAATTTAGCAATATACTAAAAAGATTATACACCACAATCAAGTGGGTTTTATTCCGGGTGTGCAAGGTTGGTTCAATATCCAAAAATCAATCAATGTGATACACCACATAAACGATAAAAATCATATGGTTATACCAATACATGCACAAAAGACATTTGACAAAATCAAGCATGTACTGATAATAAAAACTATCAGCAAAATGGAAATAGAGGAAACATATCTCAACATAATAAAGGCCATATATGACAAACCTACAGCTAACATCATACCCAATGAAGAAAAGCATTCTCAAGATCAGGAAAAAGAATGTCCATTTTCACCATTTTTATTCAACATTGTACTGGAAGTCCTAGCCACAGCAATCAGACAAGAAAAAAAATAAAAGGGCATCCAAATTGGAAAGGAAGAAGTAAAGCTACGATTATTTGTAGATGATATGATACTATATAGAGAGCCCCAAGGTTCCACCAAAAAACTATTAGAACTGATAATTGAATTTAGTAAAGTAACAGGATACAAAGCTAATATTCAGAAATCAGTTGCATGTTTATACATCAATAACAAATTATCAGGGAAAGCCGGGATGGCTCAGTGGGTTAAACGCTCACTCTGCAGCCCTGGGGACCAAGGATCAAATCCCGGACCAGCCTGTGCAGACCCATATGCTGAATTGAGGTGTGCTTCCCATGCAGGAGGCCCCCAGTTCAGTTCTCGCCCCCCGGTTTGGCTCCTAGCTCAAGAGGGTGTGCTCCCATACCGGATGCCCCCAGCCCAGTTCCCGCCCTGCATGGCCCCTGCCCACCTGTGTGAAAGAAAACCATGTGGAAAACTGATGACATACAACTGTGGAGACTGCTCTGGTCTCTCCCCCTTCTCTCTGTCTCTCTCTGTCTCTATGTCTCTGTCAAAAACAATAGAATAAATCTTCAACAAAAAAATAACAAACTATCAAAAACAGAAATAAAGAAAACAATTCCATTTACAGTTGCATTAAAAAAAAAAAAAAAAATACCCAGGAATAAATTTAACCAAGGAAGTAAAAGACTTGTACAGTGTTCCCTCGCCACTTCGCGCTTCATGTTTTGCGGCTTCAGTGCTTCACGGGTTTTTCCAAAATATTCATCAAAAAATAAAAATGAAAAAATACAACCATGTCGGCAGCCACATTGCGGAAAGGAGCGTTGACGGGGTTTTAGTGTTGTGTTGGCGATAACTTGTTTTGTTTAAGCGATAACTTTTTTTATTAATTAAGCCCTTATAATGCCGCCTAAGCGCTGTGCCCCTGCGAAAGCTTCCTCTGGGGCGCCCAGAACCCCGTTGACGGGGTTATGTCCTTGTACAGGGGAATTTTGAAGGAAAAGAAAAAACAAAGACAACAACGACCCATCACCATGTTTCTCTCCAAGGTAAATAAAGCCCCCGGCTCTACCATCAGCGCCTCCAGCAGAAGAGTCTCCGAGTGAGCCTAAACCTTCTACAAGTCAAGTGACAGCCTCTCTCCTCCGCCACCCACACAAGACTCTTTGCCTCCCTCAGAAAGCAATGTTGATTAATGTTTATTACTGTATAAGGTTTTGTAATTAACCTTATTAATTAGTACTGACACGTTTAAGTAAATACGTATACTATTGTAATTTTTGTCTTAAATGAGTAAAGTATGAATACTGTTTACATATTTAAAACATTCTTGTACCCACATACACGAAAATTCCTAGGGGCAAATCCTACTTCTCGGTTTTTCAGCTTTCGCGGAAGGCTCTGGTCCCCATTAACCGCGAAAAACAAGGGATCACTGTACACCAAAAATTATGACATTGGAAAGAAATGAAAGGTACAAATAAATGGTAACATATAACATGCTCATGGATACGAAGAATTAATATAGTTAAAATATCCATACTACCCAAAGAAATATACAGATTCAATGCAATCCCTATCAAAATACCAATGGCCATTTTTCACAGAACTAAAACAAATAATCCTAAAATTCATATGGAATCATAAAAGACCCTGAAAAGCCATGGAAATCCTGAGAAAGAAAAACAAAGCTGGGGAAAGACGGGACGGCTCAGCGGGTTGAGCGCTCGCTTTGAGGCCATGAGGACCGAGGATCGAATCCCGGCTCCGGCCCAGGCAGGACCCACGTGCTGAACTGCGGAGTTCCCACAGTTTGGTTCTCTAACTGTCTCTGTCTCTATCTCTCTCTCTATCTGTCAAAAAGTAAAATAGAAATAACTATGCACTGAAGACAAAAAGATAATTTCTCTCTATAAATGTGAAAAGATAAAAAAAAAAAAAAAAGAAAAACAAAGCTGGAAGTAACATGCTACCTGATATTAAATTATACTTCAAGGCCACAGTAATCAAAACAGCATGATAGTGGCATCAAAACAGACACACAGATCAATGGAACAAAATAGAGAAATAAATCCATGCCTATATGGTTTTTTAATCTATGACAAAGGAAGCAGAGATATACACTGGGGTAAAGACAGTCTATTCAATAAGTTGTGCTGGGAAAACTGCACAGATACGTGCAAAAAAATAAAACTCAACCATCTCTTTATACCATACAAGAACAAATTCAAAATAGATTAAAGACCTAAATGTAAACTCTGAAATCATAAAACTCCTAGAAACAAATATAGGAAGTAAACTCTCAGATATTACCCTCAGCAATATTTGTACTTATATATCTCCTTGGGCAAGAGAACCAGAAAAAATAAACAAATGGGATTACATCAAACTACAAAATTTTTTCACAGCAAAGGAAACAATCAACAAAAATGAAAAGACATTCTACTGAATGGGAGAAGATATTTGCCAATGATACATCTGATAAGGGGTTAACATCCAAAATTTACTTAAAAAGACTCAATACAGCTGAACACCAAACAAACAAACAATACAATTAAAAAATGGGCAGAGGACTGGAATAAACACTTCTCCAAAGAGGCCACATAGATGACCAATACACATATAAAAACAAGCTCAATGTCACTAATCATAAGAGAAATGTAAATAAAAACCACAATGAGATATCACCTCACACCTGTCAGAATGGTCATCATCAATAAAACAACAAATAACAAGTGTTGGTAAGGATGTGGAGAAAAGGGAATCCTTGTGCACTGTTGGTGGAATTGCAAATTGGTGCAGCCACTATGGAAAACAGTATAAAGGTTCCTCAAAAAACAAAAACAAAAAAATAGAGCAATTCTACTCCTGGGTATGTATCCAAAGAAATCCAAAACACTAATTCAAAAAGATACATGCACTCCTATGTTTACTTCAGTATTAGTCACAATAGCCAAAATAGGGAAACAACAAAATGCTCATCAAAAAGACAATTAGATAAAGAAATTGTGGTACATATATACAATGGAGTATTACTCTATCATTAAAAGAATGAAATATTACCATTTGCAACAACATGTTCAGACCCTGAGGGTATTATGCTAAGTGAAATAAGTCAGACTGAGAAAGACATATACTATATGATTTCACTTACATATCGAATATAAAGAACAAAATAATTAAAACAGAAATAGACTCATACATACAGAGAAAAAACTGATGGTTGCTAGATGGGAGGGTTGGGGGATAGGTGAGAAAGGTGAAGACATTAGGAAGCATAAATTGCTAGTTACAAAATAGTCACATAGATGTGAAATACATTATGGGGAATATAGTCAATAATATTGTAAAAACTATGTATAGTGTCAGATGGGTATAAGGCTTATTGGGAGGACTACTTCATAAATTATTAATATATAAATGCCAAATCACTATGCTGTACATCTGAAACTAGTATGAAATAATATTGAATGTCAACCATAATTTAAAAAAATATATAGTCATGGGATATAAAGTACAGCATAGGGAATATAGTCAATGGCATTGTAATAACTAAGTATGGTTTCACATGAGTAGCATACTTGTTGGGTTATCACTTTGAGAAGTGTGTAAATGTCTAATCAGTACGTTGTTTTGTACACCTGAAACAAATAACAAAAGAAAAGTCATGACAAACAAAATATTATACCTACTAAATATACAAACCAGTATTTCTCAAGCTCTGAAAGATGTAAAAGGCATTGTGCCTAACTATAAGGAGCATATATTCCAGCTAAAGAGACACTTCCTTAAATAGAATCTGTGCCATGAGATGATAAATTGTGTGGCTAGATCTATAAATAAAATATCAAAATAAATTCAATTTCATTTTAGCCAATAGCTTGAATTTTCTTTCTTTTTTTCTTTTAAAGATTTAGTTTTTGTTTTTGACAGTGAGAAAGAGAGATACAGAGACAGAGAGACAGAGAGACAGAGAGAAGGGGGAGTGCCCAGAACAATCTCCATAGTTGCACATCATTGGTTTTTCCACCGTTTCATTCCACAGTTGGGTGCAGAAATGCATAGGGCAGGAACTGGACCGGGGTCTCACCCCAGTGAAAACTGAGCTGGGGACACTCCCCAGTTCAGCATATGGGTCCGCACAGGCCGGAGCTGGGATTCGATCCTCGGTCCCCAAGGCTGAAAAATGAGCGCTTAACCCACTGAGCCACCCCGGTTTCCCCAATAGCTTGAATTTTCTATTAACTTTTTTTTTAATCAGAATAAAAACTCACATGTGGAATCTACCTGTCTTCTAGTCTAAAACTGTCAGTCTGTAGGCATAGATAAAGGCAAAATCTTTACTAGTCAACATCTAGAATGTATTCTAAAAATTACTAGTTCCAACTCTTTCATTTCAGGTGTTTGCATCAATTTCAAAATGGTATTTGTCCTAATAATTTTTGACACCTGAGAGGAAGAAAAATACATAAAAGCCCAAGTCCTGCGATACTTGATGGGTGGCTGTTTTTTTAGGAAAACAGGGTATGTTTCTAAAGGGTTAATGAAATAAAGTCTAAAAGAACTCAAAATTTTCTGCCCAAAATAATTCTGTAGGACAGTTTCCTTCCCTCCTGCCTCTGTTTGGTCTTTGTGAGAAATATATAAACAAACAGGTGTAGGGTAGAAAGGTAAAAAAATAAAAAAATAAAAAATAAAGAAATTAGAGAATAAGCTGGAATGGAGGAATGACTTAAAAATCTATCTACAAGAGTCATTCTACTTTTTTCTGGTTCCTCCTATAAATCCTCTGCCCTCAACTGATGTTTATTATGTTCATCTTTGCCAATACAACCATAACTCTTGGAAAGTCAGCTCAGGCTTATCAGGTCTTTTTTTTTTTAATGTGATTGATTGATTGATTGATTGACTGATTTTTGACAGAGATAGAGAGAGACAGAGAGAGAGACAGAGACAGAGAGAGAACTGAACTGGGGGAGCTCCCAGCTCAGCACACGGCCCCGCACGGGCCGGGGCCAGGACCCGATCCCCAGTCCCTGGCGCTGCAAAGTGAGCGCTCAACCCACTGAGCCATCCCGGCTTCCCCAGGCTTTTAAATTAAGCATGTAAATAAAACATATATAGGGGAAGCCGGATGGCTCAGTGGGTTAAGCGTTTGCTTTGCAGCCCTGGGGACCGAGGATCAAATCCGGGCCCTGGCCTGTGAGGACCCATATGCTGAACTGGGATGTGCTTCCAATGCAGGAGGTCCCCAGTTCAGTTTTTGCCCCCAGTTTCGGCCCCTGGCTCAAGGAGGTGTGCCTCCCATGGGGGAAGGCCCTTGGCCCGATTCCTGCCCTACTCGGCCCTTGCTCACCTGTGTGGAATGAAACCACATCGAACAACTGATGATGTACAACTATGGAAACTGCTCTGGGCCCTCCCCCTTCTCTCTCATCTCTTTCTCTCTCGATCGCTCTGTCTCTGTCAAAAACAATAAAATAAATCTTTAAAAATAAATAAATAAATAAAGAACAACAAAAAAAGAAAAAACAAAAAATGAAGAAAAAAAATTTTTTTTAATAAATAAATAAATAAATAAAAATAAAAATAAATAAATAGGAGAAGCCGGGATGGCTCAGTGGGTTAGGCGCTCACTTTGCAGCCCCGGAGACCGAGGATCAAATCCTGGCCCCGGGCCGTGCGGACCCATATGCTGAACTGGGGAGTGCCCCCAGTTCGGTTCTCACCAGGGTGAGACCCCAGCCCAGTTCCTGCCCTGTGCAGCCCCACTCCCACCTGTGGAATAAAACTATATGGAAAAACCGATGATGTGCAACTATGGAGACTGTTCTGGGCCCTCCCCCTTCTCTCTGTCTCTGACTCTGTATCTCTCTGTCAAAAACAATAAATAAATCTCTAAAAATAAATAAATAAATAAATAAATAAAACACATATAAAATAAGGCTGCCCAAATTCGTACCCTGCCCAAATTCTTATTTCCCAATTTGACCTGGGAGCAAAATGTAGTAACAGCTCTATAGCAAAGCATTTTATCAATGCTCTGTCATAGCTACTTAGCAATACATTTCCCACACAGTGGCAAGTTTGTACATCTATGCGACTGGTCTTGGACTTTGCACTTTGGACTTTTGAGAGAATAGTTTAAATTTTTTTTTAAAGGTAAAGTCCACACACAGAAGTAGTTTTTAAGTGGGAGTGAAATCTCACTTGGGGATCAAATAGAACCAAGGGGTTCATTTTTCCAGTGCTGCCTCAGCTGAAGTTTTATGCTTATAACTTGCCTAAGCTCTGCAATTCCTTATCATCCTAAGAAATATAACCATCCTAGGCCTGGATTTCCACCAGATTTTAAGGCTGAATCTCTTATCCCTATCACCTTACAAAAAGAGAAACCAAATCTCTAGCCAGTGTTCTAAAAACAAATAGCTAAGATTAGGAAACAGAAGAAAACTGCCAGGCAAAACCATAACCCTTTTTTCTTACTTAAGTCAGTTGGGTAATTTTCTCATAAGAAGCAATGAATGGGGAATCAGGAGATCTGAGTTCTAGCTTTCCCCATAAATAAAAGAATTCTATAAGATAATTTCCTTCCCTACTGCCTCTGCAGCTCATTAATAAGCTGCACGACATTTGGTCAAATCATAACCACTCTGTGCTTTAGTTTCATCTTCCATAAAATAAGAAGGTTGCAGCAGACTCAGGAATCACAAACTGAAGGGCCAGTAAGAAATCTGAGCTGGTCCCTAGATGTGTTTTGTTTGGGGTATCCTGTGAGTTTTATTTTTTTATAGCAATAAATTAATTTTATTGAGAATAACTGAAACTATATTTAATGACATGTGATTATCCACTACTTAAAAATATGAAAAAATACTCCTACTCTGGGTTCCTTTCCTCCTCATTTTAATACTCCTCCATTAAGGAGACCCAGTTCTGAACCATATAATTTTTGTAAACATTTATTATAAAATATTTCAAAATTGGAGAAGCTGGGATGGCTCAGTGGGTTGAGCACTCAACTTTGCAGCCCTGGGGACCGAGGATAAAATCCTAACCCTGACCCATGCAGACCCATATACTGAACTGGGGAGTGCCCCCAGTTCAGTTCTCGCCGGGGTGATACCCTGGCCCAGTTCCTGCCCTGTGAATGAAACTATGTGGAAAAACCAATGATGTGTATCTATGGAGACTGTTCTGGGCCCTCTCCCTTCTCTCTGTCTCTGTCTCTGTATCTCTCTCTCTGTCAAAAACAATAAAAATAAATCTTTAAAATATTTCAAAATTATATAAAAGCAAATGACTAACATAATGAACTCCCATGTACCCCAAACCCAGTCTTAAAACTTAGCAACTCAGGGCAAATCTTGTTTTTTATTATCCCCTCCAACTTCCATATTATTTTGAAGCAAATCCTGCACATCATATCATTTAATCACCTTGAACATAACCACAATATCATTAGCACCACATCTAAAAAGAGTAATATTGCTTTAGTATCAAAGATTTAGTTAATGCTTAAATTACAACTATTCAATTTCTATAAATATCATAAACTTTTATTTTATGTTATATATGTTTGTATGAATTAGGATCCAAATAAGGTCCATATACTGCAATTGTTTGATACATGCAGTTAAAAACAACTAATGTCTTTAGATGGGGCAGCCTTTCAGTTTGCTACAGTCCACACTGCTCCCTATTCTTGCACTCATTTAAGTTAATGTAGACCCTTAAATTTTTTTTTAAGATTTATTTTATTGTTTTGAGAGAAGGTGAGAGTGAGGGGTGTGGGAGAGCGGAGGGCCCAGAGTAGTCTCCATAGATGTACATCATTAGCTGTGACATGGTTTTATTCCACACAGGTGGAAGTGGGGCCGTGCAGGGCAGGAACCGAACTGGGGGCTTCCCACATGGGAGGTGAGAAACTTCATCGCCATACCAGCAGTCACCAATTGCACATCAGTTCAGCATATGAGTTTGCATGGGCCAGGGCCAGGAACTGAATCCCAGACCTCGCCATTGCGAGGGAAGTGCTCAACCACAGAGCTATCCAGGCATCCCCGTCTTTTGTATACGTTAAGAGAGATAAAACAAATGAGTGAAATATCATGCTTAAAACTGAAAATCCAAGAAGTAGCACAATAAGTTTGTTACTTAGAAATGCAGAAATAAATTCCAAAAGAGTGTGCTAAATGAGAGGAAAGGGGTTACCTCCTAGGAACAGCATAGGATGAAAAAAATAGGTACTGGGGACTGCTATTCCACATCCTCATGCCTACCTCACAGGATTGTAGTGAAGCTTAACTGAAATAAATAAATAAATAAATATATACATATTCATATATAAAATGTAGAGTATTTTAATATGAATAAAAAATTTTTAATCAAAATAGAACACTTTCACTTGACATTCAGGCAATATTAATCCATTTTCAAGAATTATTAAAAATTTTAAAAGATACAAAGAACTTAGAATCATTTACTTGGAACTATGTGGCCATTATAAAATTTTGTAACAAGTTTGAAGTACCATTTATCTAGAAAGTGACCTAACTGGACAATAGAAAGACAAAGAGAAATTGTAAAGTTAGACTACCTTAAAATGCATAGAAGCAAGATTTCTTCTTTACATTCTATAATATTCCATCACCAAAATTTTTATTACAAGTAAAGTGTAATGACACTCATACAGGATAGAATAACCCCGAAAGTATTTCCAATCTTGTGTGAGAGACAGTGGACCCAAAGATGATTAGGATTTTAGGGATGTCAGAGATCATTTGCTATACTTTTCTCATTTTAGAGAAGAAATCGACAGCTCAGAGAGAACAGTCGAAAACTAGGACCTTAGAAAAAGACATAGGAGTCTGGGCCTCTAAGGCTTCTGCAAAGAAAACAACGAGAATGATCGGGTATGGCAGTCTATAAAGAGGTAAAAAAGGACTTTGCTCAGTGGTGAGAAAAATGACATTCTGGGTTACCAACTCTACCTTTCACGTGATTAGTCTGTCCTAGGCATGGTGCCATGACAAAGGGATATAGGGCCTTCCACTGTTTAGAATTTCACTTTCTTACTTAGGAAGCTGGATATCATATCTAGTTAAACAATCCACAAACCCAGAATTTTCATTCAGTCATCTCACTCTAAGAGAAAGAAGATAAGAGGCAAAAAAAGAAAAAAGAAAAAAATAACAAAAAAAGAAAAACAAAAACAAGAGGCAGAACTGACCCATCTCAGCACTTCTGAGAGCTGAAAACAGTAACATTTTTTCCAAAAATCCTAATGCCTCCTCTTCATGGTCAACCAGTAAATAACTTGGAGAAGGTAATAAAAGAGACCTAATTCCTATTTCAAAGTACAAAGCTAAATCTTAGGTTATTTATAGATCTGGTGTCAGCCTTGTCCTCATCTCCCCTTCTTACACCTTGGATTGCCTGCTCTCCACACAAGGAGGCTCCCATGCACACTTTGAACCAAAGGTTCTCACAGGACCTCTCATTTCTACACTTCAAATGCAAATAAACTAACTGATGCCCAAGTACCTCTCTGTAAGAACCAAAAATAACCACTACCTACCTAGGTTTCAAATAGCCCACAGCAATAGGAAAAAAAAACACTGGCAATAAATATGAAAATATAAAAAAGCATTATCCAGGGATGAAAGTTTTGGATACAAATATGAAAAGATACTATCCAATTTTTGTCAAATAAGTGGCCAAAAATGAAGAAGAGATCATTCACACAGGAGAAAATTCGAATACTAAAACACATGAGAAAATGCTAGTAAGTAAAAAAATGTAAAACAAATTATGAAGATACCATCTTGTCAGCTAAATTAGCAAAAATAAAGTTAGAAAACTCAGTATTAGATATAGCACAGCTATAAAACCCAGTCATTTACGAGTGGGACTATTACTTCCTAAAAATAATTAGAAAGAAAAACAATGTTATCAGTACAAAGATAACTGAGGTTCAATAAATATCATAAACTAAAAATTTGGGGATGCTTGAGATAGCCCAGTGGTTAAGTGCTTGCCTAGCAATTGTGAGATCCGGGGTTTGATTCCTGGCCCCAGCTCATGCAGACCCATATGCTGAACTGCAGCACAACTGGTAACTGTCAGGAGGGCACAGCAGCAAAGGCCCCGGGGTTCAGTTCCTAACGAGCATGACCCCGAATCCACCTGTGTGGAATGAAACCATGTCAAAATTAATGATGTACAACTATGGAGATTGCTCTGGGCCCTCCCCTTTTTCTTTCTCTCTCTCACTAGGTCTCAAACAATAAGATAAAAATCTTTTTTTTTTTAATTTTAAAAAGAATAACTGATAGGTGAATGGATGAAAAATTCTGTATTAAATTATGGTAAATGAGTAAAAGAAAAATAGTATGGCACATTGATTAAACTATTTAAATTATGTGCATATAATGATAAGGAAGAGGAGGTCAGAGTTAAGTAAATAGTGATTTTATATACAAAAGGTTTTGTGTTCCTGTTTGCCTGCTTTGTTACTTTTTATTTATTTATTTATTTTTAAAGATTTATTTTTATGGTTTTTGACAGAGAGATAGAGATACAGAGACAGAGAGAAGGGGGAGGGCCCAGAACAGTCTCCATAGTTGCACATCATTGGTTTTTCCACATAGTTTCATTCCACAGGTGGGCGCGGGGCTGCACAGGGCAGGAACTGGGCCGGGGTCTCACCCCGGTGAGAACTGAACTGGGGGCACTCCCCAGTTCAGCATATGGGTCCGCACAGG
>PVKE010011061.1:0-41086 GCA_004027555.1 Craseonycteris thonglongyai
TGTCATGGGGACTACACCCTCATGACCTTGCCTAAACCCAAGTATCTTTCAAAGGCCCTGCCTCTAAATACCATCACTTTGGGTATTGGGGCTTCAGCATATGGATTTGGGGTGGGGGACGCAATCAGTCCCTAGTAGACCCGTTTACTACCTTGCCTCCAGGAGACCTGGAACTCAATATCCCTCTGACCTTCTCGCTATTGTTTTTAGCCATCATTTCTTTGTGCCCACAGAACACATGCTTCCATCCTGAGTTATGAACTTGAAGAGTTTAGGTTAAGTAATAAGCTATGAATGTGTACATAGGTTACAGAGAATTGGGGAGGAGGCTTTTCTCGTACAAATAGTCAAGAGAAAACAGTGCACAATAGTATGACATGGGGTAAACACAAACCTTGTATCAATCAACTAACCTTCAGTGGTTCCCTGTGAAATGAGAATCCCTGGGCATTGCCCTGCAGAACACTTTCACAATGCCCCTTTAGGCAAATAATGAATTATTGCTAAATCCTTTTAAGAATAACTATTTGGCACTCTTCTATTCTCGTGGTGAATGCTAAGATGTCTTGAGGTGCATTATCAAAAAAATTTCTGAAGTCAAGACTTAGCACATCTATTGCATTCATCACTTATCAGTTGCCCATTTCTAAAATGTTACACAATAATCTCCAAGTCAGTCCATTTGAAAGCTATAGATTATGCCAGTAGGTAGTGGTTTTTAAAAAGTTCTCACTGGTTGACAGTGATGAAAAATAGGCATTTCTCTAGGCATGGCTGGGTGAGAGCAGGTTGGAACAGTCCCTGTAGATCATTTAAGAAGCTTTGCTGTTATAGCACAGAGCCATTGAGAGTTGTCCTCCAGCCCTGCCCACCCTCTAAGCACGGTCATGCCCCCATCCCACCTCCCCAATTCAGCAGCAGGAGCACTGGATTTACCACCAACCCACTATACTAGTTAACTCCTCTGCAAAATGAAGACTCCACTTTCTAATATCCCTTTCTGTTCTAAAATTCTGTTATCGGAATACCCACTCATCTAACAAAACGTCCATGGAGCTCTGAATTGTCTCCTGGTTATGAACTTCTAAGAAGCCATAGAGGGGAAAGTTTAACTCCTCTCTTTTAACCCATCCTAATATTTATGAGCATAGGAACCCTAAATCTTCCTTAAATCAGAAGTGCACATCTCTTAAATCAATTCAACTATATTTTTCTTACTTTAAAAGAAAAGATGAAGCCAACTTCTCAACATCTTCTTAATTAGACTCAAAATATACATCTTCAAAACATAAAGCATTGCACTTACTCCCATCCCTTTTTAGTTGTTGACATCAAGCAGTTTTAGTGGAATAAAGGCCAGAATATCTGTGCTATAGGTTGTGGATGGGCACTGAACTCTGGGAAAGCTAGACAGGAAATGAGACTGGCTCAGGATCTCTTATGGCCAGAGGGGTGAGGAAGTAGGAGCACCTTATGCAAAAAGTGAGGCATGCACACACACACACACACACACACACACACACACACACACACACACACACACACACACACACACACAGCTTCTCCCTGATTCCACAACTCCTAGGGGCAGAACCCACCAAGGGACCCCTGCAGTGGGAAGCCACGTGCTGCCGCTGAGAATGGCTGCCCACCTCTGCCCATGAGAGTGGGGACCAGAGCAGTGTGGAAGCTCCATGCCTGCAGGGTCTGGGGAGCTTTCTTTTCTTCTCGAGGAGTGTAAGCAAAATTTGTAGAGGAAGCCCAAATTTTCCTCCAGGGGCCAGACATAACTGCGTGACTGATGGAGTGCTTCCTGGGCTCACGGCACCTCACACTCTATCTCAAAGGTAGGAAAACTTTCTGACATACCAGAGGAATTTGTGTTTCTTCCTTTTGTCAGCGTGTAAGTATAAGTAAAGCGTTTGCTCGTCTTTGCGGATCCCTTGTGCAAGGCAGATGGATCCAACCACCCACCCCAGTGGGGAACGGAGAGGGGCTGCCCACCTCTTATGTAGGACCTAGGACCAGCAGATTCCTGGCCCTAAAGTAACAGCCTCTGGCTGTCTACAGTAGTCCTGTTTTAATTTCAGCGAACCTGGCAAGAGTTTGCTCTATACCTTTAAGAGGAACTCAGAGCGACTAAGGGGCCAGTCAGATGGGTCCAAGAGTGGCTTTTCTGAGTATGGGCACCAGGATGGGGATAGAGAGGGGCTGGGTGAGGAATAGGGGCTCTGTGGCTTCCCCTGGCTTCTGGCCTGACACCAAGGTCACCAAACACCCCGTCCCTGGTACATGGAGAGGAGGGCTTCTTGAGGCTTTCTGTGCTTCTTGTATCTCTGAACCCATCCTGCACTGCAGGGCTCTACAGCTCCCAAAGGAAGATGATACTTCAGTCACACTTGCTTCTCCTTCTGTCCCACGGGAAGACAGTCACCTGGTCACTTCATTTAGCCACCTTGCTGTCTTTTAGCCACTTGCCCACTCCCAAAGACAAAGCGCTGGGGGAATGGTGGCTCTTTTTCTCAGATGCAGTGTGACCCCCTTCCTTCTGAGAACTTGAGGCTCTCTGAGAGCACAGTGGCCTTGACAAGGGCCATTTGTTTGCCAGATGCGGGCTTCCCAGTCCCTGCTGCCCCAGGCTCCCAGTTCCAGTTTCACAGTTCCATTGTCTTCTCCTGGAGGGTGATTCTTGATGGCACCGTAGGGTGTGACATTCATTCTGGTTTCCTTTGATCCCGTGAGGTGGTGCTGCTCCCTTTTCCAACTGCCCAGGATGGGGGAGCCAAAGCACAAAGCAGCATTGCCCAAAGAAGCTCGGGCTAAAACACTGTTTTTAAACACGATGGGAAAGCTCAGTGACGTGGTCAAACTCCCTTCAGATGCTCCATCCTCCAGTCCTAGATTTCCAGTCCTTGTTGGAATTTTAAGACCATCCATTTATTTATTCATTTTTCTAATGGAAGGAAGAACCTCATGCTAATGAGTTGTGCGGACGACACCATTCTTTTGTTACTATCTGAAGGGATACAGACCACAGTGAACTGTGTTTGTTACGAATCCATTTCTTGTGCTGGGTTGATTTCAGAGTGGTGCATTCTCACTTATCAGGGACCTCTGATTCTAGCAGAACAACATCAGCTACTTACTCCAGTTACTGTAAGCAGATACATAGTTTTTACTGTAATTTGAAAAAACCTTGCACTGTAATGGTTAAAAATGAAGCAAATCTTATTGAAACTGATTTTGTATTTTTGATTACATCTGAATTTTCACATTTTTGTATCTAACCATTACCACGGTAGGGCTTCCATCCCTTGTGTTCAAGGTCTTGTGTCTTTCCAGACTGAATTCTTAGGATTGTGTTGATGCCAAACATGTAAGGGGTAGGATTGCGGCCTGGTTAGCAGAACTGTCACGAGGGTTGTGTCCTGCCTCCGCCAGATCACTGGCTGGCGACCGGGAAATTTGCCTAGACTGGAGCAAGCTGACGTCACATTTCATTGCGTGAATTCCCACAGACAGCTCATATCTCCAACCAATTTGAGGCCAATGGTTGTGGCCAAATCTTTGCCAAGGACTCTCAAAACTGAGCTGCCCCCACCCCTGCACTACCCAGCTTCCTGGGTAAGGGAGGACACATTTGAAACAAAACTTGTGAAATTAATTTGTGATTATGTTTTTTTCTCTTCTTGCTGGAAACGTGCTGGGAACCAGACAGCATGGTGTTATTGCTCTTTCTGCTTCTCCAAACCAATACACCTGTTGTGCTCCTTTGTTTCTTAGTGACGAAAATTCTAGACACAGACCTAACTATGAACTCTTTTCCTCCTGTATTTCTGATTAGCAATTCTATGTATTCCTAACTTGTTGATGTGTTTTCCTTCTAAGCATTGCTTCTCATACTTTATTTATTTTTTACTGAACAACAACAACAACAACAAACCCACAAAGGAACAAATAATCTCTTCCTCTTTTTCACTCTTTCTCTCTCTGATGTGTAATGTTGTGTTGTCCAGATTCTGTATAAAAATATGTATATGATGTATCTGATATTTGGCAGCCATGGGCTGTTACTTTAACCAATATAATTAACAAAAATGCATAATGTTGGTGTTTGATTTTTTTTTTTTTTTTTACAAAAAAGAAAAAAAAAACAACCTAGTTAAGATGTTTGTGTATTTTTGCATGGTTAAAATGTACTTAGTGCATTGAGAAATGTCGTGGAGGTGCTCAGTGAAAAGGCCGGTTTACTTTTTGATTCTAATGGTGATTGGTTGTTGACCAGACTATTCCCTATGATGTCCGTATTTAATTTAGCATAATTCTATTTATAACTTGTTTTATTACTCAAGATTCAGCATAGTATCTATCTATCTCTATTGTATTTACTGTTCCTTAAAACCAGGTTGTGGAAGTTCACTTGTCTGGCACACATGTCTCCATTGCCAATTTCCATTGAGTTGTGTTCCATATTATTTGCTGTACAGTCCAGATCTGAAGCCACCCCCTCGCTGCCCCCCATAGACAAATCTGTCATCTCTCCTTCCAGAGGTCTGTTCCTTTGAGCAGTACTTGGTTCTCCTTGCCACGGAACTTTTTTTTTCCTCAAACCTAGTTATATAAAGGAGGAGAAAAGGACAGGAAGTTAAGCAGGAATTGAAGAATTATTTATATTTTATACATAATAGTAAATATATTATAGATAGGCAGACAGACTTTAAATGTGAATTAAGCAGAAAGGCAACAGAAGATATTGAAGGGGAGAGAGAGCGCGAGAGAGAGAGAGAGAGATCCCAAGGTGTCCTCCCAGGGGCATCCTAGGCCAATATGAGAGCTACAAAAGAATTGTTCATCCTTCCTATACTTCAGTGTCACCATATGTTAGATGAGGAAGTGCAGTGTTTTGGGGGGCGGGGGTGGGGAGCAACTATACTTCTTGAGTCTTCAGTGCACTTAGAGCAAGAGTAGGTCTTTAGCTACCTAAAAGATTAAATTGTTGTATGTGTGGAAAGCGGTGTTCACAAAAGCATGAGCTATTCTGGTGTGAAGTTACCCTGGCTTCCAAAGCTGTCTCTTTGGCTAGTTGACTTCTGCACAGCTTAGAAGGAGGTGGGATGGGTAGGCGATAACTATTGCGAATGGAATGGAGTTTCTGTTCCCTGGAGTTCTATCTTTTTGCTAGTTGAGTCAGAATCCATGGGTTTGTTTTTCCCCTGAGCACACATGGAGTTGTCCATTCTATATTTTCCCACTAAAAACTCTGCTAGACGCCCCCGCCACCTCCATTGCTGGGAACTGACATACACAGTTGGTGTTAGATGCTTTCCAGGATTTGTGGTTTTGCACACCCTGGTCTTTGGGTAGAAAAGTGCACCTGTCTCCAAATGAGCCTTTCAAAGATTCCTCCTCAAATCTGGAGACATAGCCAGTCCCTGAAGGTTTTCGGGCTTCTTGGTTCTGCAATGAAAGGTCCTTCCTGACAGCCAAGCAGGTGGAAGAGAGTATTGCCTTTTCACTCTTCTGAGGGAAGCCCTCAGCGCTCCAACCCTTCAGAAGCCTCTTGTCGTGGGCATGTCATCCTGCTGGGTCATACGTGACCGTGAGCATTGAGCTCATTACTGGCCATGGCTAGTGGACTTCTTTCAAAATATATTGACATTTTTATTAGGCTTGAATGGCACTTGCTGCTTTTCCTCAGAGTCAAGGTTGACTGCAAAGGGGCAGGATCCCAGAGACGTGGCAGATACTGCTCCTCTCCTGCCTGGTTTTTCCAAGGCCAGCATTTAGCAGATGGAGCAGCATGAATGTGCTGGCCTGTGAGCCTCCCACTCCTTTTCCCACAGTGACATTAATCAGAGGTCCCAAGGGTCCTGTTAGAAAATTGGCTCACCTTTCCCAGGAACAAGATTTGTTCCCTTTGGATGCAAGGCTAGCAGAGACCATGATCCCAGAATTCAGTCCCTAACTCATGTCTATCCAGGCTGTTCCCTAGACCCACAGATGATGAATGCCAGAGAGTATCTTAGGCTCATGGGGCTCAATCTCCTCCCTTTACAGATGAGGAAATCGAAGCCCAGAAAGAGACAAAGTAATTTTTCCAGAGAAACACAGCTAGACATGCACAGAGCCTGAATCAGACCCTGCATTGCAATGCGGTTTTTGTTCCTCTGTTGACCCAATACTAGGAGCTCAGAGTTTCTTTTTGAATTTGTGAAACTCAGATATTTCTCAGACCATCATGTTTTATAGAAATCCCTGGGAAAGGAAAACATGTATTCTCTCAATGACTGTAGGCAATGGTGAAGCACACAAATATGTATACGCCTTCTTCTCCAAACCAAACTCTCCGTAAGCCAAATTAAGAGGTTTAGGATTTTGAATAAGAACTGAGCTGATGTCTTATTTACCTATATTTTTGAAGGACGAGGAAGAACAATGATAATAAGAAGCAATAGAATATATATAACTTGTGCCCACTAAGTCTTTTACTAGAAGAGGTTGATTTTTTGTTTGTTTGTTTGGTTTTTAACTGAACTGGGGGCCTCACCGCATTCAAAAAGCACACCCCAGTTCAGCATGTGGGTCCTCCTGGGCCAGAGCTGGGATTCGATCCTCGGTCCTCGGGGCTTCAAAGCGAGTGCTTAACCCGCTGAGCCATCCCGACTTTCCCCAGAAGAGGTTTTCTAAGTAATCTGAGTGGTCTGTCCATCCACCCAGCCACCCCAACTTTCATACAGCCATTGCAACTTTCTTCTATGTCTTCCATTCCCAAGGCATCTGATCTCTTCAGAAGAATACTCTGTATATGTGCTGCCGAAGCGAGCACAAGAAGAATACTCTGGAACACAGTTCCTTAAACTATCTGTTTTGGGAGGCCCACACCTTTTTTTAAATCAAAGCAAGTCTTCATAATTGTTATAGCTAATTTCTCTCCTCCACCCCCTCCTCCTCCCTCTCCTTCTTTCTCTCCCTTTTTTTGACGAACCTCTCTCTCTGCTAACTTTGATCTCAACTGAGCCACCAGAACCCAATGTGCATTTTCTCATACAAATGGTGGACCCAGGAACACCTTGGGTGTCATTTTTCTAAAAATGGCACAGTACTCCTGACCCCACCTTCCCCTATGGAAGCTGAGAACCACCTGGCTTCCCTGGTCTGTTGTCCTTTGGAAGAACTCTTGGAGGTTTGTCCCCATAAGCTCACAAGAATATATCTGCAATGGTTTCATGTCAGTTTTCAAAAGAAAGTCTGCGATTTGCCACAGGCTCCTTGATTGCCTACTAGGGTCATCTCTGAGAAAGACCCAATGAGTCCTGCCTCCCTTTCCCTGGCCTCCAGTCCTTAAACATCTTTTTCTTATTAAATGGGGAAAGCTCTTTCATTCCCATCAGATTGCAGTGCTGTTTCTCTAAAGAGATCAAGTAACCCGAGCTGAAGACTTTTAAAGGGATTTATTCCCTTAAATGGCTGCTGTCCCAGCCCTTCATTCCCCTAACCCTGTCATAGGTGCGACGCTTTCCTCTCCGTGCCAGGCACTCACTCAGGAGCCAGAGAAAACTGAACACAGCTAGCGGCTCTGGAAGGCCATTCAATGTCCTTCCTGTGCTGGTTCTCCTGCAAAGAAGCAGCTGCAGTGATTGTTTTGTCCCATTAAACTTTAGGGTGTGTGGGTGGGGTCTCCCTACTAGTAATTGTCCCCATCCTTTTAGCTGTAGCATTTCTTACCCTTGTAGAATGCAAAGTACTCGGCTACATACAATTATGCAAAGGCCCCAGCGTTGTAAGACCGTACCGCCTTCTCGAACCAATCGCCGAAACAGTCAAACTATTCATTGAAGAACCACTACGACCCTTAACCTCATCAACCTCACCCATCCTAGCACTCTCGTTAGCACCCTCTCGTTGGGCCCTCTAAGACAGCGTCCCCTGGTGGCTCTATGGGTGCTTGCCGTTATTGTTTTCTTAAGGCTCATTGACAGGATTTTAAAAAACAGACAGCTGTTTTGGAACATGGGAAGAGCAGAGTTGAAGAACATGACATTGATTTAAGAATGTAAACCCAACTAAAATATCCTAACCCCTGTAGGAAGAGTTCTAGGTTGCAGTATTGGCTCTGCCTTAACTCCCTGTGTGACTTTGGGCACTTAACCCCTGGGTTCTGTCTATAAAAATGAAGGAGTAAGCTACATAACATCCAAGGGGCCTTGTTTTGTACTGTGGATAATTTCAAAACATATATTTCATCACATGTTAAAGTAGAATTGTACAATGAACTCCCACAGACCTTCCAATCGACTTTAGCAATGATCAACTCATGGCCAGTCTTGCTTCATCTGTATATACGCCCACAGCTTGATGATTACCTTTGCTTTATTATGGGTTTATTATTATAATCCTTGGATTCTTGGGTGAAATGTCACCCACACTTCTTTGGACCAAAACAAGATGACTTCTACCGGAGAAAGGTCAGGCAGGGCACTGCTCCCCAGGTAGCTGACCACGACCACTGGCATTTCTTTGGCACATTATTGTCCCTGTGAATGCCCTCTTTTGAGGTGGTCCTGAGTAATCAGAGCACAGCTATTTCATACATGATTGCATCCTCGGGCCCCAGACATCTCAGAGAAAGTTCTTGCATTAGGCTGCAATCTAATGCTGCAGAATGGAGGGGGTGTTTGTCTTGTTTACTGGGCTCACCTGTGGTTCCTTTGCTGAAGGAAGTAGCTGTGCCTTCTGGCAACTGCCCGAGAGCCTGTTCTTCAGTTCCAGGGCCTCAGCAGTCACGTCACCCCGCATCCCACCAGGAGCCTGCCCAGAATGGCAGGCCATTCTCAAGCTTTATCTTTCCCTTAGCATTTCAAGGTCCATCTCTTTCACTCCAGAACAAGGAGAAAGGAAAATGTCCTTCTTCTTCTGTTTGGTCTTCCCTGAGTAGATTTAAGTCAGGGGAGCTTCTTTGACTCCCCCAAGGACCCACTCAGGAGCTCACAAACCTTGCAAGGACCTCACATTCCCAGGGACTTTGTAGCTGTCCTTCTGTCTGATGTGGGGGGAACATTCCCGAATTGTGAACGTCTAGCCCTGGCTCCAGCTGAGCATAGGTCTCACTGGGCCATGTGAGCATCAGGCCTGGCTTTCCAGAAACCATGGTGCTTAAGGCTGTTGGGATGGGTCAGATGGTCCCTGGCAAAGGACTTGCCCTAATTGTGCACACCTTGGTGCTTCCACTTTCCATTCGACAGCTGGGTGACCACAGCCTGTCCTCCCGAGAGGACCTTAGGAAAGAGAGTCTGGAGAGTAGAAACTTTGGTCAAGTTGCCCCAAGTCAGGGATGAGCCTTCTTTTTCCATGGAGCCTTCCAAAGGGCAAGCCCCCTGCTACTGCGTACTGTACATTCAGAGCTTCAGAGCCAAGGCCTCCTGTGCTGGGGGGGTAGCGGAGAAGAAAGGGACTCCTTCTCGCCTTTTGTTTACCTTCAATCTGGCTGAATTTAGCTGTCCTTAACTTCTAGTTTGCTAAAGTCCTTATTGCCTTAACAACCACCTACTAAGCAGTCAGAATGAGAAGCGAAAGCCCTTTTGGTGGCGTTCATTGTTAAGCCCCAGACCTGTCCCCGTCTCCCCAATGATGCTGTGCCTGACAAGAGTCCCAGCCCCATCCCCTAGGACTGGGTTAGCCTCTTGCTGAAACAGAAACGTTCCCAGGCTGAGGACAAACCCAGAACTGTTCAGGCGGAGAGATGCCCACCCCGCGTTGTCACTCCTGACCACCGTGCCCAGCCCTTAGACTTGTTTGGCTTCAGATCTGGACTCGTTCCTCATACTCCCTCCCTTCCACCTCTTCTTCCAGAGACCGTCCACACCCCATCAATCTCGGTGCCGTTCCTGAAGACCACCTAGACTTTTTGTTCTGAACATTCTCCCCACCTTCAGCTGCAACATATTCCTTCAGCCTCTCCACCAAGCTCTTTAAAACGAAAGGCAGTTGCTGTCTTCCCATGGACAATAATGAATGTATCTACTGTAAGCGCAGACCATGTAGAGAAGTGGCTGGGTTAATCAAAAAGAGGGTTTTTTTTGTAAAGCCTGTTTATTTTTTTAAGTCAATTGTGAGCATTTCTATTTTATCACCCTTCACATGGTTTTGGGGAACCCAAATCATATCAAGGTCTCATGCCAAAACAAGCCAAAAGTTATTTTCTTTACCTTTTTCCTCCATGCACCATGATTTAAATGATTGTTTCAGTGTCATTTTCAATGTTTTCTTGTGACATGTACTGACGATAAAAGTCATCTTGACAAAAAAAAAAAAAAAAAGATTTATACATGAATCAGAAAGTATTTATTTCAATTTTGTACCTTTCCATTTTAATACATTATAATGTATTGACTCAACTGAGATAATATAAACAGTTCATTTTAATAACATGTGTGTGCCTGTGCCTTTTCCTTTAACCTGGTGGGAGAGGGGCAGATAATCCTGGAGAGGAAAGTTCTGGGTGCTTATTGGCATCAGTGGGAGGGAGCATGGCCTCTGATTGGACCAAAGGTCTTTCAGAGGCAGCTGGCGACTCCCCTAGGAGAGGAAGCTGTGATACTGGGTAAAGGAGGAGGTAAGTGGGCGGGCCTTCCAGGCATCAGCTGCCTCCTGATGTACTGGGAGAGGGGCCAGGTAGGGGGAAACCCAAAGCAGATAGATGAGGAGAAGCTAGAGGGGAAACTCAGTGTTAAAAATGGGGGTGGGGGTAGAAGAAACAGAGATGGCTGGGTCATCTTTTCTGCATACAATGCTTTCCCCGTTGAATACCTTATGCTACAAATTCTGCAACTAAATCCCTAGGGCAAGCTGCCTTCAAAGGAAGCCCACTGGAAACCAGCAAAAGGGTTTTTGTTATTGCTCCATTAGGATCATTTCTTACTGTTCTACTAGGATAAACCAAATCGGGTACAATTGTAACTCATTCCAGGCTCTTGACTGGTGGGTGGGTGGAGAGGTGGGCTGGGATGGGCACAGGTAGAAGCGAGAGAGGGGGGCTAGAGAAAGGGGGAGCAGGTGGCAAATATAGCTGCATCCTGAGGGCTTTATTGAAAACTTCTCCCAAGTGTATTTGGCAAACCTGGTGGGGTTTCCATGAGCCTCACAGCATTAGTCTCTGCTCTTCTCCGCACGTTTGGACATGATCCATTTTTTTGAAGTGTCATGTAGGAGGAGAGAGGGGACACTACTTGAGAGGAATCCATCAGCCCTCTGTCTGGCTCAATGTGGGACTCCTCTGAGTGGAGAGATTGAGGTTGTATTATATCAGATGGGGGTACATCTGGGCCTCTGAGAAGACAGAACAGGTTTGTGACAGTCAACCATTTGACTGATGTCCTGCGACACCCCCCCTCTTCTGCCTCCCCTCCTCTTTACTCCTCCCAACTTTTAAACACTTAACTTCCTACACCTGCCCTCAGGCACCAGCCCCGGGGTCCAGGCCCCTGAAATGCGGGCTTGTCTCAGCCAGCAAGAACATATCTGAGGAAGGCAGCTGTGGTGAGTCACAGGGCCTCCCTTCATTCCTTAATCATTCCCACCGCATCTTCATTCTCTTCTTCTGAGAAGATTTACGTGCCCTGGACAGGGCACTGAGTGATGGATTATTTCGAGTCCTAAGCCAATGCTTTAGAAATGAATCAGTTGCTGTTTATATGAATTAAATGGCTCTTCAGCCCTAGGAAGGGGCACGCTTGGAGACTCATCTACCAGGAAAGATGGAGAAGGGGCCGTCCCACCTACCCCTTTACAAATTTCTTTTCCAAAGTTCTTATTAAATTGGTGGCTAATCTTTAGCTTGCAGAGAGTTCCACTTTAAGCTTAAAGAGAGTTTCCGTTCTGAGGAAAGGATGTGGGATTTTTATTATCTTAAAATAAAATCCTTCCTAAATTAAGTTTCTCTGCTTTGCTAAGTGGTTTCATCAAAGGCAATGGAGAAGACCCTTTTTAGATAAATGGAGAATTTGCTCTTGGGGAAGAAGAATCCAGCATTGCAGGTTTTCCTCAGAGCCAATATGTATTTTGCATTTGGAGATTCGTGATTCTGGGTCCTCTTTCCTCTGTAACTCCTAAAGCAGGGGTGTCCAACCTTTTGGCTTCCCTGGGCCACACATAAAACACACTAATAATAGCTGATGAGCTAAAAAAAAAAAAAAAATCACAAAGAAATCTCAGAATGTTTCAAGTAAGTTTAAAAATATGTGTTGTGCCTCATTCAAAGCCATCCTGGGCCGCAGGCAGCTGTGGGCTGCGGGTGGGACAAGTTTGTCCAAAGGAGAAGTGCAGGCTGCCTTGGTCCCTGGCAGTTGGAGTTGGGGTGAGGGGCATTAAAGTGGAAATGAGAAAATAGGGGTTGGGGGGTGAGTGGAGGCTCAGTAGAGTCAGGGAAGTGAAAAATTACAAGCAGCAGGAACAAGGTTATTTCATGGAGAAAAGTGTCAGCCAGTATATCTCATACCATGGAGACTTCTCCAACCTCCTTCCCTTCCATCCAGTCCTATTCCCTGAATTACTTGCGTGTAAAAATACGCCCAGCTCAGCACTAGATTTGTTTTTTTGCATTTAGTGTCTCAGTTAATAATTCTTCAGCCAACCCTAGAGTAAATATTATTATCCCATTTTAGAGATGAAGAAATTGACTCAGCAAGGTTAAATAATGGATGATATAGAACTACCAAGCCCACCAGTTCCACTCTCCTTAGGTTTCCTGACACCCTAGCATCCCTCCCCACCCAGCCTCTAGATATCCCCCTGAGCCTTTTATTCTTAAAAAAGCTGGAGACCTTGCTTAGAGCTATGCCAAAGGCAGTTAGTTCTTGCCCAACTGGAAAATTCCCACATGCCCTCTTGTTTTGAAACTCAACACTAATCTGGGCTTTGTTATATAGAGAAAGATCAATAGAATCCCTGACCCAAGGAAGGTTCAAGATGACAACTATTTGGCTTATAGCCAAGGGAGTTCTGGTGGGTGACTTGGCTAAACACAGAATCATTATCATAAGGACTATGTCTATAACTACTTCTTTATCACATATAATTCACTTATAAGCATATTGTCTCATCTGGTTAGGTATTATTACCTTCACTATTTCATAGACATGGGAAGCAAGACTCAGAGAGGCTGGTTGATGTCCCTGCTGGAGAAGTGGTAGAGCCACACCTGATTTTCAGAACTGTTGGCCCCCAAACCTGTGCTCTTCCCACCACACCACACTGTCACTCTACACCTCACTACACAAACATCCAATGGTCACAACAACCCACCATCTCCCACCCAGGAAGAAAAGAGGGACTCATTGACTGCAATGGGGGTCTAAATGGAACCCCATAGAGGCTAGTTAATGTTGGATTTACCAGGACTAGGAACAGGAAACCAGGAACAAGAGCTCCTGGGGCAGAAAAAGCAATGAGGGCACTATAGGTGACCAGGCAGACAGCCACAGAAGATGTGGAAGAAGCTGTGGTCCAGATCCCGAGGTCAAAGTTGAAGTCCTCTCTTGGGAGACACCTGAAAGGAAGGGCAGCTGAAATTATGAAAAAGAATAAGCCCCAGAAGGGGATATGTAGGGAGAAGACCAAACAAAAAGCTTAGGGGATACCTCGAGTTAGACACCTGGAAGAGGAAGAAATAATAGCAAATGGGGAGAACATAAAATGTAGGGAAAGCAGAATATAGCAGAGAAAGCAGTGAATGTGAGGCAGTGACAGAATGAGTACAGTGAGAGCTGGGACAGCCTTAAGGTTTGGAAGGAAGTTACTGGTGACCTTTGGAAGGTACCCATTAAGGTAACATCCTCATGCTGAGAAGACTATGAAAGTGTTAGGTTTTACCCAACCTTGGATGCAAAAAATGAATAAAGTTCTATAAACATTGTCCCCCATTTGGAGCCAAATCTTGGACTCAGTGAATACCCCCTTTATCACTGGCTTTGTTTTTCCTGTGTTGAGCTTAACGTTAACACATCATTATTTCCATGAAAAAAGAAATGGCCCCAAGCAAGCTTCTGATATCAGTGAATGAAGCTCTTCTCTGGACTGCCTTCACTATCACCTGGGCAAGTGGTGTTTATCCCAGGGCACAGTGTCTGGTAAACTGATTGGAGCCCATGCCTTAGGCTCCTGATCCAAGTGAGGCCTCTGCTCTGCTATAAGTCTAACTTTCTCCTCAGCTGGCTGAAGATCTACAAGGCTCCCACATGGAAGAGGTACATAGAGTAAGAGAGAGCAAGCAATATGGGCAAGTCACCCCAGAGACAATTTTGCCTCAGCCCATTCCATCTGCTACCAGAGAGAAAGCCACATCCAGTGTACAACGTGATTCTCCACATACTCGGTGACTTTGTCCAGTAGAAAATGTGGTCCAATTGGTACCTTGAATCCTGGGCCCCATCAGTTCAGTGTTTCTTCATTTGTCTGATGAAGGAATAAGCTGGAGGACAGGGCTCATCATGTATCTTCTTAACTACACCCTAGCCCCCCAAAGCAGCTAACAGATATAAAATAGTGCTTCTTTGTGATTTATGTGGCTGGGCTTTCTACCAATAGAGTTAACTTTTAAAAAGTTAACTTTTAATATGTACAAAAGACCTGAGAAACATTTCCCCAAAGAGGATAAAAGAGTCCCCACTTATCCACAAGGGATACATTCCAAGACCCCCCAGTGGATACCTGAAACCATGGATAATGTGGAACCTTATATGTATATACTATATTTATCCTATACATACATACCTATGATAAAGCTTAATTGATGAATTAGGCAATTTCACAGATAGAAGATTTGTTCTTACTGTGGATCTTAGCAACTTCAGCATTCAAAAAAAAATTTTATTTTTAAAGACCAAAGCTTTCAACTTTTCACTATTTAAGCACTTTATATTTCTCTTTGGCATAATCAACTGCTAACATCACTGCTCTTGCACTTAGAGGCAAATATTAAGTAAAATAAAGATGACTTGAATACCAGCACTGCGATACTGTGATAGTTGATCTAGAAACCCAGACAGCTACTAAGCGCCTAACAGGCAGGGAGTGTATACAGTGTGGAGGCACTGGACATGGGGGACATGTTTTTAGACCATGGTTGACCAAGAGTTACTGAAATCACAGAAAGTGAATCACAGGTGATTGGGTTGGGGGAAGGTCTACTGTATACAGATGGCAAATAAACACCTGAAAAGATGTTCAGCATCATAATCCATCAGGGAAATGTAAACGAAAACCACATGATGTCACTATACAACTAAAAACTAGTGACAATGTCAAATGCTGGAGAGGATGTAGAGAAACTAGACCATCGATACATTGTGGATGGGAAAGTGAAATGGTATAGCTACTCTAGAAAACATTTCATCAGTTTCTTACAAGTCTAAACATGCAATTACCTAATGATTCAGCAATTGCACTGTTGGGCATTTATCTAAAGGAAATGGGTATTTATGTCTGAACAAAAACCTGTTTAGGAATGTGTCTAAGAGTCGCAAAATGGAAACAACCCAGATATGCTTCAACAAGTGAATGATTAACAGTGACGCATCCATACCTTGGAATACTACTCACCAATAAAAAGGGACAGTCTTTTTAAATTTGCATTCCCCTGATGGCTAATGATGTTGAACATCTTTTCAGGTGTTTATTTGCCATCTGAATACCATGCGTTTCCCCTTATCCGTGACTCCACTTTCTGTGGTTTCAGTTACCTGCTGTCAATACATGAAACAATTTGGATGAATTTACAAAAAACAAGACCGTAGGTGGCAGACCTGCCTGCAAATACTGCAGTTGTCATTTTAATTGGAAGGGAGCTTCAAAGCCATATTACAAACTTTCTTCAGAGCTCCCTGCTCAGATATCTAGAAACTTCCATAGAGTCGTGTTGAAGGCTGGTGCCAGGAAGGGCTGCTCAGATGGAGCTAGAAAGGTACTTGTGCCTGAGATTCTGGGCCAGAGCAGTAATCAAGAAATCAGGCCAGGAAGCCAAAGAAAGTCAAACCAGGATCAAGTAGGAACCTGAAGGCCAACGATACCTGAAGGACACAAATGCGGAAGTAGGAGCTGGAAAGTCACAGAGAATCAAAGCTGTGGAGAGTGCGGAGTCACATAGACTGGTGGTAGCTGCAACAGGCAGTGTGGGTGAGGAGCTGGGGCATCTACATGGGACCCCAATGGCCACCTGCTGGTTCCCCATTCTCATGTTTCTGCCTCATTTGACAGATTTTTGTCATCTGTGCCTATAACAGGTTTCCAGCATGCCTTGGATTGAGTGGATAAGATGGTGTTACATTTGCAGGCAAGGTATTTATGTCTATTCTACATACAGATAATACTTTTAAAGGGAACATGCATGCCCCTTTCTACATATTAATAAATAGAATGTATATATTTATTAAAGAAGTAATAACATGTTATTATGATTTTGAAGTTCTGGGAATATAGAAATAGACTGCAGAAAATTAAGTCTTCTGTAATTCCTTTTCCCACTCCACTGAAAATGCCAATATTAACAGTTTGGAGTATAGTCTCCCCCAATTTTTCTGTGCATAGGCTAGCTGTATTTGTATGTACATTTAGATTACTGTGTATATTTTTTAAATGGGATTTTAAAATACGGGGCACCTACAATTTTGCAAATGATATTATTTACTTCACATCTCTCATAACTAAGTTTTTAAAAGGGATATATGTAAATGAACTCTGAGTTAAAAATGTCCTAAAAAACCTATAGAAATTTCCTTAAAATATCCTGATGTGAGTGTTTGTGCTCCGTGGTCAGGGCCTCCACTTCGCCAGGTGGATATTGCTCAGTCAGCAATGTCCCTGGCTAGTGGCTTACCAGGTCTATGAACCTGAGAGGTGCTATGTCCAAAACCAGCCCCAGGAATTTCTCTAATCTGTCATCCCCACGGAGATCACTACTGGACTAATCAAAAGGGTGACCTTGGTGTCCTAAACTACTTTAGCACCTCCCTTAGGATATTCATGAAGTCACTTCATTTAATCAGCATCACAGCCCTTTGGGGCACATGTCATTGTCATCCTTATGAGGCAGATGTGGAAAGCAAGACACAGGACATTTAGTAACCTGCCCAAGGTCAACAACTGGTAAGTGGCAGAGGATGGAAGAGGGACTTGAAGAATAAAGATGGGGCAGATGGGGCCCTAAGAACTGCCAGTAATTCTCAGGGCCAACAGCCGGGGCTACTTACAGAGTTACAGTGCTATAGCCCACTAGCATTGTCCGCTTGTGTTTCTACTTTAGCCTCACAGCAACCCCATAGGGTAGGGGAGAGGAGTCAGAGAGGGGGCGTGAGGTGCAGGGGTCAGAGCCAGATTTGAACCCTCCAACCCTGGAGCTCATTCTTTTAATTATTATACCAAGGACCATCACTGTAGGGGAAAGAGTTTACACTGTCAGACCTTCGTGGACTGTGGACTGTGGACTGCTTACCTAGAAAGGAGCAGAAGCCAGAAAGAAGATTCTAGAAGCCATCAAGGAAAGCCAACAGTGAAGCTTGGGAAACCACTTAGGTGAATTCAGGATGTCCACTCATAACCACCAAGGTCAAGCCCCTGCCTGACATGATGCTTTCCACACTCAGGATGGGGGTTGTCGGGTATCAGGTCTGGTCTGGAAACCCTTCCAAGGGGGTGACTAAGTCAGCCACCACCCAGCCTCCTTTCATCAGCTCAATTCCCACGCTATGTCTATCTGTTCCCTTTGCAGGCATCTCCCTACCCACATCTCCACCACCCTCCCTCCACCACCTGCCACTCTGAAACCACCTCAAGATCTCAGAAACTGAAGTGTCACCATTTTGCTCAAAGGCTAGAGAAGGTTCAACTAAGACAATAAAAACAATGATAAGGTAGTGAGGAAATTTGTTATTTTTTCATTTGATATTATTATGTGAATTTGATCTCTGGACATGATGTTTCATTGTTGAGCTTTACAGATTTTGTGAAGGCTAGAGCTTGTAGTCATCATATTTTCATAGGAAGTTTTATAGATAGAGGAGGAAGCTCAAGCCAGACCTGTTGCCAGGAAGCCAAAAGGCATTTCTGAACTGGGGTCAATAGAGACCCTCCCTTCACACTGCTAGGTTTGGTCTTCCAACGTGAGCCTCTGTAACATATGAAGAGAGGACAAAAATGATGACAGTCAGCCTCAAAGATGAGAGACCTGAATTAGTATTAACTGGGCATATCAACTTAAAAAAAAAAAAAAGTATCACTGACATATTCTCCTGACTCAGGGGTTTATGCAACAGAGTCGAGTTTAAAGGAGATCGCAGGGGAAACAACCAAGCAAAATCAGAGACTTTCCCCTCAGGAAATGGGTTCATAAATCTCAGCAAGACAATCTTAGCATTTTGGATCCCAGATTGGGCAGTTGCTTCTCAGCTCACATTCCTGATGGGGCCTGAGGGAAGCTTTGATGAGGAACACAAGAGAAATCCTCCAGGGAACCGTGAGTCTTCCATTCGGTGGGCAATGGCAACCAGATTGGCACATCTGGGGAGTTTATGATAGATACAGCTCCCCTGAGAACTGACCAAACAGACACCATGGGCCATGTCGTTCTCCTTAGGCAGGTTGGAGAAATATCCCCAAAGGTTGGTGAGGAAAGGGTGGAGCAGACGCCCACAGCAAATCCATGGAAGAATTAGCTTTAAATAAAAAAGAAAGCTTGCTCATTCATTTTCTTCTTTCCCTTCAGTCTGCTTCTAGCCACCCCCCTCCCCCAACCACCACAACACACACAGTTCTACTGAAATTCAAAATACTTCTTGACATATTTACAGCCATTTTCATGGTGGTGGTGGTCATGGTGGAGGGTGGGTATGGGGGAGGGGGTATTAGTAGCAACCATTCAGAGCACATGATACATTATTTTCTGCTTTGTCATTTCAGGTTTATCTGTCTTCACTAGTGAAAAATTGATTTGAAGGTGAAATCTGGTTTGTTGGCTTTAAAAAACTTTCATGTTTCTAATTTTCAAGTTACTGTAGAGGACAATTTTATTTTGGGAAGACGTGACTTTTGTAGGTATGCCTGTGCAAACTGTAGCAAATCTGAAGTATTCAGGTGTTAGGAACCTTTGCTTCTGGCCATGTTGTAATAAGGACTGGATTTATTCATCCATCTTACATAACTTCAAAACTGGACAAAATATATGAGACAGTGCTGTCCACGAGACATTGAGCAGGAGGCAGTGAAGAACCGGGACTCCCTGAGAGCTGGGATGGAAATGAGATGAGGGCTGACAGCCCTGTTTTCAGGTAGCAGCCTGGGGAGGAGGAGTCTGAACAGAACCCAGAGGTCGCACTGAGAGGAGCAGATACTGATCGAGGGAGCTGGAACCCGCAGGGCTGTGAATCAGGGAGACGAGAACTACAGGCAGGGTGTGCTCTGCACTGGGTCCCCTCCTGTCTTCCAGGGGTTGCTGAACAAGGAACACATGTACAGAAACTGCGGGGAAAAAACCACCTGAGAGGAGCAGGCAGGAAAATACCCAGAGCTTACACAAGGTTGAGAATAACGTGTTTCTTGAGCAGAAAGAACTGAGCACACGGAGCATCGGATAGGACCCTCAGCCAAGTGCTGCCTCAGTGGCGGGAGCAGCATACACCTAAACCAAAAGACTGCTGGGGGCCCATCTGACAAAGCTTAAAAGAAAGCCTTGAGAAGCTCTGTGTTCCCAAGGAACTTAACTGTTTCCCAGAGCAAAAATATATGAAGGAATACGAAAGCCTCCAGAACCCAGCAATGTAACACAGAAGGCCTGGCATAAAAACTTACCAGGAACAGAAAGAAATGGGAACTGATAAACCACAATCAAGAGAAAAACTGCAACAGTCTTAGGAAGATCAAACAATAACCATGACCTTGCCAACCTGAAATGACTTTAGTTCATGATTCAGGTATTACCTTTTAGACTTTTATTCAATACCTTTGTTAAAAAACTACTGAAATTACACAAACCACGGAGGACCAAATATAGGTACAATCTGGTATTCTGATTTTCTATATATATCTTAAGCACTTTCCCATGTGTATTATGGTTATAAGTACTGACACTCACTTGAGTTGCCTCAAAAAATAGAGAGTGTATTATAAGGCGATCAGCAGGTCCTAAGGAAATAGGATTCACAGCTACGTTGACGAAGGGGGAAACCAGGACAAATAATCAGACCTTGCAGGAAGTGAACAAATGAGTGCAGTCAGGATCCACCAGCAGAGCCAGAGCAGCCAGCACCTCAGCAGGAGCCGTGGCCATTCCCTCCCATGCGCCACCTTAAGGAGATTGCCATTCACTGTCTCAGTGTCCCTTTTCTCAGTCTGTCGTCTTCATTGATGAGTAGTGTTCTATTGTAGGGATGCACGAGTTTGGATAAAAAAGCAATTGTCCATTTGCCAGTGGATGACCACCAGGACTACCTTCAGTTTGGGGCTCTTGTGAATGAACCTGCTAGAAACATTCTTGCACACGTGTTTTTGTAAAAAAAATATGTTTTTATTTCTCTTGGGTCAGTATTTAGAAGTGGAATTATGGGGTTATAGGTAGATTTATTTTTACTTTTAGTTTAAATAAATTAAATTGAAATCATTAAGAAAATAAACTCGTCCAGACATCGGTGTTATTTTTACTTCTTGGGAAGAGATAATAATGTTCTGTGGGAATTCCTTCCCTCACTGCCTTTTATCTCCCTCTCTTGCCCTTTCCTTACTTCCAAGGTGAGCCAATCACAAACAGAATTCTGAAAACATACTTTACACACCTCTATTAACGGGTGCTTCTCCTGCCTTCTTAGCTCACATTGCCAAGAGGAAGAACCTGATCCGTTCAGCTGATGGCCAGCATCCCAGGCTTGGCCAGCTTTTCACACTGGCACACATTAGCAGTTGCTGGCTTCCTACGGATTGGCTGCATACCTTGTCCAGTCAGCTGTGGCCTGCCAGAGAGGTTCATGGGGTAGAGACTGGACTTCTATGCATGAAATGACCCAGGGCTGCCATTCTTGGCAGAGACTGAGTTGAGCAGTTTCCCCTGCAAGGTATGGTAGGTGTGGCTGGCATCTTGATATATGACTATAACATGATTCACTTAATAATTCCCCTATTGTTAGAGACTTAGGTTGTTTTCAATTTTTTAGCTCACATCCTAGCCTGCAAAACACACTTTGGAACACAAATATTTATATAAAATTGGTAACATTTCCTTCTAAACGTCATAGAAGTTGTACTACTGGTTACGCATATGTGACATCAGTGATTCTCAAACTTGAATATGTATCAGCCTTACTTGCAGAGTTTAGTGAAACACACAGGACTGGGACCCATCCCTAGAGTTTCTGATTCAGTAGATTGATCATGGCGCCTGAGAATTTGCATTTATAGCAAATTTCTAGGTGATACTGACTTTGGAAGAGGGATTCCTCTCTCCTTCTGATGTTTTCATAGCAATGTGTGCATATTTAGAACATTTAACACAATCTACCTTGTGTTAAAATTATAATTGTTTGCAGTAGCATTATTCACAGTGGCCAAGACTTGGAAACAACTGAAGTGTCCTTCAATAGATGATTGGGTAAAGATGTGGTACCTATAGACAATGGAATACTACTTGGCCATAACGTGAAATGCTGCCATTTATGACAACACGGATGGATTTTAAGATTATCATACTAAGCAAAATAAGTTAGACAGAAGAAGTCCAGAACCATACGATTTCACTCATATGTGGGATATAAAATTGAAAGCAACAAAGGAACAAGACAAACAGACAAAAACCCAGACACAGACACCAGTTTAGTGATTACAAAAGGGAAAGGGGGTAGGGGAGAAATAGAAGAGGTTAAAGGCGGTCAAATCTATGATGATGGAAGGTGATCTAACTGGGTGGTGAACACACAATGCAATATACAGATGATATATTATAGAATTGTACATTTGAAACCTATATAATTTTATTAACCAATGTCACCTCAATGAAGTTAATTAAATTTAAAAAACAGGAACCAAAAAAGAATAGATTGCATGTGTTCATTTGCTCCCCTAGAACAGGAGCTCTGTGAGGTTTGTTGTTTTGTTTATCTTTTCACTAAAGTGCTAAGCAGGGAAAGTGCCTTTCACCTACTTTCCTTGTTAGTCTCTCCTTTACTGTATTAATGCTTTCCTAAATCCCCTCAATCCTATTATTTGCAGACATTGAAAAGTTTTTGCCACTCAACTTTTGCTTCAATTTTTGTTAAGTAATAGCTGCAACTTTTTCATGTCTGGATTTTTTACCTCTTCTTGTCCTGAACAACTCTCAGTCCAACTTTTCCTTGAGTTGAGTGATAGTGGAGAGATTTTGTGAGGGAAGATAAAATGGGCTGGTGTAATCTAAACTGTCAAAAATGCACAAGCCTAGATCTTAAAATTAAAATTTACCACTATCAGTCTTGAAATCATAATGAGATGTTTTTGAAAGGACTTGATAGCAAAGCCCTCTCTAAATTATGGAATTATTAATATGACACCCAGGTCATATAATAAGTAGAAGGAAAACATTTAGAAACTAACTTCCCCAACTTTATCCCTATCACAGTTTGCAAAAACAAAAATCAGACGTAGTTAGGACAATTCAGACAAAAATGCAGAGATTAAAAGATGGGTAAACTTTGAACATTCAGATGGAAGTTAAGAGAGTCCCGTCTATCACAGAAGTCAGAAAAAAAAATTTTGACTCAGATTCATGGTATTTACACACCTAACAATAACAGAAAAAGAGATTTTGAGTGGACTGGTTCTAATAGCCTCAGTACATCTTTAGGTGAGATTCTTTCACTCTGGTTTATTTCACCTGATCCAACAACCTCCTTTTTCAACCAAGGTGTCTCTTCTAAAACAGGACCCACAACCCAGTTCCAAGATTTTTGTTTGGCATAAGATCAATACACTGAGGAAAGTACATGTTTACAATGACATATGAAATGCTTACAATCAGTCCTATTGACAAAGCCATCCTCTGGTAGCATGAAACTGGTCCTTTTATTGAGTCCTCAAAAAGTCTCCTGAGTGTAGTATTTCCTGAGTTTTGGAATGTTTAAACTGTTTTGCTATAGACTTGATATTTATGGGACAGCTTGCCTGGATATAAAATTCTTGACTCATATTTTCTTCCCTTGAGTTTCTTAAAAATGCTTCTCCATGGTTGCTTTGCTTTATACTTCGATATTGAGAAGTCTGATGTTGACCTAATTCTTTTGCCCTTAATTCATTTATTCACTCATATTTTTATTATTTTGTCTAAGGATTTTCTCTTTGATAAAAGTCTAAATGTACTAGGAAATTTCTTGGAGTTGATCACTGTAGGTCAATTTTCCCAGGAAATTGATATGCCCTATTAATATAAACAGCCAGGTCTTCTTTAATTTCTGTAAAGTTTCCTTGGATTAAAGTTTTAAATGTGAGTTCTGTTCCATTGCTTTGTTTTTCTTCTTCAGGTACTCCATGTTATATATATATATGTTAGATGCTCTTGGCCTCTTTTTCATTTCAACCACTCTCTATGTAACACTCTTTTACTTTTCTCTTTATCTCATTTTCATTCACTAAATTGGTTTCTTGGCTTTCTTCACTTTCTTCTGTTAAATTTTAATTTGAATCTATTCCTTTGGGCACCTTGTAATTTAGCCCTCATTTCTGATATGGTTTTGCCTTTTTCCTTCCGTTGCTTTCTTATGTCCAATCAGCTATCATTTTATTTCTTCTTGTTTTTTATTCATTTCTGTTGGCTTCTTAGTCAAGGTTATTCTTTTCCCTTCTACAACATTTCTTTGTGGCCTCTTATTGAACATTTCCAGGAAAGACAGCTCACCAAAGCACAAGGCACAACCATTCCTTGCCATTCACTGTCATACTCATCTTTGTTTAGTTCTGACCATCTATCAACTGGACCATGACAACAGTGTTGCGAACTTCTGCCTCAATCTTTCTGAACATTTTAGAGACAAAATTATCTTCCTGAAATTATATACAAACATCAGCGGTACTTGAAACAATGCTCACTTCCTGATCAGTTCACTATTGTCCATTCCAACCTTCCATTTTCTCTAGTCTAATCAAACAGATCAGTTAATTATCCTAAGACTTGTGTGACCCTGCCTTCCAAATTTTGTGCAAGTCCAGCTCCCTACTTTAATCCTGTTCCCCATGTCAACTTACCTGCTCCCTGCCTTGATGGTGAAAATTCTGTTGATTTTTACCATCTTCTCATCCCCCTCAGCTCCTGAGTGTTCACCAATAGCATCAACTATTCTTTTGTGTGTTTTTCCTGATTTTTATGAAATCAGAGAAGGTAATCTTGTTTGTCCAGACTCCTAAAGGCCAAGTTCATTTAAAACGGGAACCTAGTCCTCCACATAGCTTCTCTTGGCACCTGGCTGCTCTTTGTGTTCCACTTATGAGGTGAAAGGCTTCTGTCTATACTGTCATCGCAAGTTCACTGGAGAGTCGGTCACCTGTCCAAAACCGTGCCTTTAATGTCTGTCTGACATTCTCATGGCCAGAATCTCATTAGAATTCCCCTGGAGACAGAGGTACTTTTGTTGAAATTCATATTTATATTCAAGTTATTTTGCTAGGTGCTGGTATAGAGATAAGTTTGACAAAGGCAAAGTTCCAGCGTGCACGTTGTAATGGAGGGGAAGAAAAACAACTCTGGCTTGTTAACGGTTTTACGTTAAAGAGAGACAGCATTTTCCACAGATAATGTTATCTGCTTAATTTGGGATTGGGTTTCTCCCTCTCCTTCTCCCCCTCTCCCATCTCAGCCAACAGAGAAGGGTAGGGCATTTAGAAGAGATGGGACACACAGTGCAGTCTTCTCCTCCAGGGAGTGTCGCAAACTCCATGTCCACCCCGTTTTAATAACGCTAGTGGCCGTAAGGACTGTTGTTTACATTTCTTTTCCTCATCAGGCTGTGAGCTACTTGAGGGCAGAGTTCATATCTCATTTCCAGAAGGCACCATGCTTTGCACTTGGTAGTTAATGATGAGAGCACTTGCTCTGCGACAGTCACTCTTATAAAAGCTTTACGTAGTTCCAGTAATTTAATGCAGGAACTTGCTCAGATTTGCTCCTTTGTCCACCTGGTTTAGATCCGGGGACCCCTGATCACTCCCCACCTGGCGTCCACGCTCTCTTGCCTTCCCAGCCCAGTCCCAGGCTGTCTGCGTCCCGCCCACTCGCAGCCACGTGGTCGGGGAGCGGGTCGCGCCACAGTGACGTAACCAGCGTGCGCCCTCGCCCCTGCAGTCGTCCGTGTGGCGTGCGTGTCCGGCGGTTCCGGTTTCTGCGCCCGCCGGCGTTTGGGTATCCCCAGTTGCTCAGGTCCGGAAGCCCCCGGCGTCCCAAGCTCTGCGACATGTCAATGCTAGCTGAGCGTGAGTGTGGGGCGCGGGGTCCAACCCGGGCGCGAGGGTGCAGGTTCCGGGTGACGCGCGGGGCCGGACCCTGTGGCGGGGGTGCGGGTCGTCTGCGCGCAGTGGGAGGAGGATGCCGGACAGGGCACTGAGAAGCCTGGTTAGGTTCGCCCATCCTGCTGCGGAGATCTCCCACCCCAGCCTTCCCCGAGAGTTAGCTACCGGTCTGCAAGTGAAAGAGGCTGCGAGTGTCACGTTCAGAGCTGGGCACGCGCGCCGTGGGTTTGAATGAGAGTCAGGACACCAGTCGTGGGGACCGGACTGGTACTTTTCACTTCCCCGGGCCTCAGCTCCCTCGGGTTACAAGTGAGGAGGTTAGGACGGCAGAACCTCCTTAGGCAGTGAAATCCCATTCTCCCAAGATGTGTTGAGCCCCCCAAAGCATGTATTGAGCCCAGAAAAGATGTACTGAAGATGTATTGAACCCACAAAAGGGATTAGCAACATCAAACACATGAAATTAGCATTTTTAGGTGTTCAGGGTAAATGAGTGATTCTAAGTAAGACTGTAGCAGTTTTGACTTTGTTGGAATTTGTTGCAATTCCATGACTCGAGTGTGTGAGCCGCGATGTCCTTTCCGTCCTCAGTTTGCCTTTAGCGACTAGGCTGACCTTTCGAAACGGGACAGTATCATTGTTTTCTGTTCCGTTTAAAACGGTACGTCTGGTCAGCCTTATTTACCATCACTTTCAAATTGTAGAATGAAGCTCATTAGTAATTCCCTCTCAGGAGCGTCTGTTTAAATAAATTCAGAATGGCACCTGTCGCTGATGTTGCCTGCCACAAGAGGGCAGTCGAGCCTTATTCTTGAAATGTGTACCGGTAATGAACAAGGAACAGAAAGTAACTTACTGAACAGACCAACACAGGGATTTTGTGAAATAAATGCTGTCAACATTTACTATCAGATAACAACAATAAGAGGTTATGTGAGAGGATGAGAGAATATGAGCACAAAACGAAATGGGTAAGACTCCAATCCAAAGTTAGAGGGGCAGAAATTGAGGTTCAGAGGAAAATAATTCACCCTGTCATTGGACTAGAAAGTGATAAAATTGATCTGGTTTTCTCTACATCTTTATGTTCTTAATAGGACCAGCAGTTTTCTATTGTTTTTAAGTGGGGACTTATAGAAAGGAATATGTTTTCAGTGGTGACCTTAAAGCCTGCATCGCTGAGATCTCTTCTGGTTTTAATATTCTTTGTTGTGTGTTTAATTCAGCATTGATATCCCTTTCTGTGATCAGTTTCTGTGGCATGATTAAAATTTTCTTTTGTTATCTTGATCACTAGGCTGGCTTAAAAAACTGAATGAGGGGAGGCCAGGATGGCTCAGTGGGTTAAGCATTCGCTTTGAAGCCCTGGGGACCGAGGATCGAATCCCGGCCCTGGCCTGTGCAGACCCATATGCTGAACTGGGGTGTGCTTCCCGAATGTGGTGAGGCTTCCAGTTCAGTTTAAAAAAAGAAACAAAACTGAATGAGATGGTAAACGTGAAAGTAGTTCCAAGAATGAGTGATATACAGGTGTAAAGTCTATTTGTATGTATCAGTCATTCAGATTGCATGATTTCAAGGGGATATTTTCTTTTCTCCTCGCCATGACTACACATTTTCAAATCATTGTCATGATAATACATAATACGTGTATTGTCTTTTTTCTTTAATTTGCTAAATTAATGTCAGTGGCTTACTTTGTGATTAGATATTTAGGATTGGTGTTCTTATTTTAGAGATGAGAATATGGAAACATAGAACAGTTCTAGTCCCAGAATCTCACCACCCAGAAATTATTTTCTCTGATAGTTTATACGTTTATAAAATCGGGATCATACTGTTGATACAGTTTTGTATCCTACTAATTTTATTTTTACTTAACATTAGATAGTGAACATTTTCACCCCTAGAAGTGGACTATATTTGGTTTTCTTTTATCTTCATCACAGGCGCTCTGTTTTTTTAATCTTACAGTAGTTTTCTTTGTGTTTCTCAAAAACACTTTTTATTTTGTGTTTCTCTAATTATCAAATGTTATAGACAAGAAAACCAGCTTACACAAACCTCCTGTTCTATAAGACAAGATTACATTTATCACCCTCACTTCCTAGTGTTTATATAATTTGGATTTTTAAGATTCATTTTTATTGTTTTTGACAGAGACAGAGAGAAGGGGGCAGGTCCCAGAGCATTCTCCATAGTTGCACATCATTAGTTTTCATTCCACATGTGGGCATGGGGCTGCACAGGGCAGGAACTGGGCCGAGGTCTCACCCCGGTGAGAACTGAACTGGGGGCACTCCCCAGCTCAGCATATGGTTCCGCACGGGCCGGGGCTGGGATTCGATCCTCAGTCCCCAGGGCTTCAAAGCAAGCTCTTAACCCACTGAGCCATCCTGGCTGGCTTCCCCTAATTTGGAGTTTTAGATCCAGATTTTTATCAGGGAATTAATTTTTCAGACTCTTTTCAATACCAATTTTTGACACTTGGAATCATTACATTTCATAACTAAAATAATTAAATCACAACCCTGTAGTTAATGGGGTTTTTTGTTTTTTTTTAAAGAGCTGTAATTTTTTAAACTTTTATTTATTTATTTTTGACAGAGAGAGAGAGAGAGAGAGAGAGAGAGATACAGAGACAGAGATAGAACTGAACTGGGGGAACTCCCCAGTTCAGCATATGGTTCCCCACGGGCTGGAGCCGGGACTCGATCCTTGGTCCCTGGCGCTGCAAAATGAGCGCTCAACCCACTGAGCCATCCCGGCTTCCCCCAGTTAATGGGTTTTAATACTCATTGTATTAAAATATTAAACTGTATAGTTTCCTCAGTTTTGAATATACCTTGAATAATTTTTTAGTAAGCATAGATGGGTGGTATGTTATGCTCTTGATACCTGAAAGTGTCTTTGGGGGTGGGGGGGGGAAGCACAAACTTCTGTCCTTCGCTCTTAGAACTCAACACACCTTTCATAGGAAGGTGACTCCTAGCATAAGCCCTGCAGCATTAGGCATGGAGTGATTGAAAGGTGAAGTCCCCTGTAGCTGTCCTATGAAGGTTGTTTATTGGGGTTACCCCAAAAGTATCCTGACAGAACCATTTATAGTTAGATCTCCAAATAAGAGTCCCCACCAGAGGATGGTTAAACACATCACCCAAGATTGTAGTTTCTCGGATACCCTGAGGCCCAGTGCTGTCCTTTACACTGCTGTCCCATATAGTGTCAGGTGTCCCCAAGACCACCCCAAGATTCAGCGATTTGGTAGGACTCAAGACACAGGATTCAGCATCTAGTTGTAATCACAGGTAAGATTTATTATGGCTAAAGGATACAGAGCAAAATCAGCAAAAGGGAAAGACATATGGGAAAAAGTACAGGGAAGCAGACACAAGCTTCCAGAGTCTTTTTTCAGTAGATTCACCTGTGACACGCTTAAATCCCCTGCCACCATTTGTGGCAACACATGTGAAACGTTGTCTGCCAGGGAAGCTTGTTAGAGACTTAGTGCCCAGAGATGTTTCCTGGGGCCTGGTCGCATAGGCAGCTTCTGCTTGGCATGTGCTGGCTTTCCGGACCCCAGAAGGAAAGTAGGTATTCAGCATAAGCCGTGGAGTTTGTATGAACAGTTGGGCATAGTGAGCCACTCTTATTTCTGAGAATGGTTCAAATTCTGAAACCCAAGTTCCCAGCCCAGGGCTAGCCTTGCAAGGAAGCCTTTTGAAGGGAAGCTATGAGCCAGGCCTGCTGTGTTAGCTTTTTTCTGCACATAGGTGCTAGCAAAGCCAACATAGGAGTACTAAACAGACTGAAAGAATAACAAGGCACTTGTAAAAGTAGATCCAATCTGAACAGACCAGTGACAGTCTTTTCCTTGTCAGAATTTCCCAAACCTGGAAACTTCTATAACACTAGAGCCAAAAGTGTTCCAGGGAAGTAGGGTTCTGGTCAAATAGGGAAACACAGCATGTCTGTTCTACCCTCGGCTAAGAGCATCTGCACATTTGCATATTAAGAGTCCAGGAAAGTTTGAAGTATGGAACACTATTAAATGTTGTTGAACCCAGTGTTATTCCTTTATAATTTAATGGGGAATCTATCCTGCCTTTAGCATCCTCATTTGGGAAACACTGCCCTACTCAACCAGTGTTGAGGCTGCCTGCCATTTCCCTGGGGAAGAGGAACTGCCCTTGCCTCCCCGTCCAGTCTCTTGTGTAAACATTCGGGTCTGCTCTGTCTACATACGCAACGTAAGCTGTATGCAGTTCTTATTGCAGAGGGTGGGCTCAGTCGCTCTCAAAAAATGTCTCTTTCATAGAAGCCCCAGTCAGAGAGCCCTGACAAGCACTGCTGTACAGAGACATGACCTCGGGCACACTCCAGTAAGCAGCCGGACAGAGAAAACTGGTTAACGAGGCTAATCTCCAGGATGTTCATTAGCAGAGGCAATGTTATGCAGAGTGCTTACTAAGATAAGTACTACAGTGATAACTTAGTCACCAGTAGCATATTTGGGTCACCGGTTTCCTGGGAAGCACTAAATTGGAGCGCAACTTGTTTTGCTTTATGCATCGTCTTTTTCTGCCAGCATGCTGGCAAGAGGTTTACTTATTTTTGCTGGGGTGTGTTGTGGGCCTCGGTACTGATTACATGCAGCACAGCGAGCCTCTCTGATTGAAGGTCGTATTACTTTTTTAAAAAATGATGTTATGAGACTGCCAAGGCATGAGGCTGCTGTTGATTGTAAGAAACTGGGCTTAGATTGCTGTGATTGGTAAGTGATGATGACACATGACTTCCAAATTTCTCATTTGGCCCCAATTTATTTTTGTGTTTCATATTCTTTTTATGTGAACTGTTTAGAACTTTTGTTCTATATGTCTGCCATGATTTTCCTTAAAACTGTGAAGATAATTTTGAGTTTCTTTTTTTGTTTTTTAAGATTTATTTTTATTGTTTTTGACAGAGAGATACAGAGACAGAGACAGAGAGAAGGGGGAGGGCTCAGAACAGTTGCACATCATTTGTTTTTCCACATACCGGTAGTTTCATTCCACAGGTGGGAGTGAGGCTACACAGGGCAGGAACTGGGCCGGGATCTTGCCCCGGTGAGAACTGAACTGGGGGCACTCCCCAGTTCAGCATATGGGTCCACACGGGCCAGGGCCGGGGTTCGATCCTCGGTCCCCAAGGCTGCAAAGTGAGCGCTTAACCCACTGAGCCATCCCGGCTTCCCCATGAGTTTCTAATGAGTAGTTATTTACATGCATGAAAAATGCTTTGAAGAGACTCTTTTCAGTTATGTTCCTTTCTTCCTTTCCTCTCTTTTTGTCTCTTCTTCTTTCGTTTTTCTTTCTTCGTTTGTACATTCATTCACATATTTACTGAGTGCCTTCTATGGATAAAGTGTTTTCTACTTCTTGCAATGAAACATAAGAAAGAATTAAGACAGTGTGAGCCATAAAGAGATTACAGTCTAATGGGAAACATGAGAGATGGGTATACATAGCTGTAATACAGAAAAATGTTAATTAAATGTCAAAAACAAGTAGACAGTTTATTCCAGAACTTTATAGAAAGGGTCATATTACTTCAGGGCATTTCCGTGAGAAGGGAATATCATTGGTATCATTAAGTATCAGTAGATCATGTGGTGGAGGGCACAGTTGACTCTCCAGGACTATAACGATTGTTGCATGTTGTGGACTAAGAATATAAGCTTTGATGTCAGTAGACCTCTGTTTTGTATAGGAGGCTCTGTTTTTTGTTTGGGCACCTAAGATACAGTTCTGCCTCTAAGCCTCAGATTTTGTCATCTCAAAAATGGAGATGACAAGTAATAAAATAAAAGTAATATCTACTTTTATTGGGTTACTCTGAAAATTGAATCTAATGTATGGATACGATTTGGCACATAATACTATGTGGCAACAAGAGCTATTATGTAACAACTTCTCTCCTACTACGGATGATGATGAAGCTAGTGTTGACAATACTTTAATAGGTTGCTGCCTTTAGCTGACTATGGGAGGCCTAACTGATAGTATAACTATGTATTTCAATTTGTCATGTTTGGAGGGAACATCTTTATTTTTGTCTTACAAGGTCAGTTTGGGTGTTGAAAATGTATAGTTATTGAGTAAACCAGGGTAAATAATCCAATCTGATATCTGCATCTAATAAAACATAATGTATGTCATATTTTGTGAAAGTGTTTGTGTATGTATTAGCTATGTGTATATTTGTGTAGTATTTTCCAGGTTTGAAATATGAGTTGCTAATGAGATACTTTGTCATTTACAGGTCGGCGGAAGCAGAAGTGGGCTGTAGATCCAAGAAATACTGTGTGGAGTAATGATGATTCCAAGTTTGGCCAGAAGATGCTGGAGAAGATGGGGTGGTCTAAAGGAAAGGTATTTTGGATAAGAGCAAAAGAAATTGAAGCCATGCAAAGAGATTACAGATCAGGACAATGCATCTTTCTTAGGAGTTTGGGAGAGTTTATGTTTTTGATCAATAATTGATTTTGGAGAAATAAGTAAATTGTAGTGACCTTGTGATGATAAAGTTAGAATTGACATAAATGCCAACTTTTGTTTATCATTTAAACTGCGTTATTGGCATCTTACATAGCCAGTGCCTTTTAATTAGTTGAACTTGGAATCATTCTTAACAATCAGAGTTTTATATTGCTAAGAATAGTATTTTATGATACATTTTTTCCTTTCCTCACATTCCATTTATTCCTGACTCAGGTATCAGAGAGGACTTCTGATATCACTACACTTAAATAATCTTGTCAAGGTCTTTAATGATCTTGTTGCCAAGTTCAAATGGGTACTTTTTTGGTTTTCACATTATTTAACCCCTTAGCAGCATTGGGCACTTCCTCCTTGAAATACTGCCCTTCCTCCCGATTTTTTCTTCTACTTCACTTCTCATTCCTAAATTTGTTGCTGCCTCTTCCTTTTCCAGATTTTTGAGCTTTGGACCTCTTAGGGATTCAGCCTCAGGCCAATTCTGTACTCTGCTTAGATGAACTCATTCATTCCATACCATGCTTTGAATGATCTGACTTCTAAGAATTATCTAATTCTGTCACTTTTCTGTGTCTAGTCCAGATCTGTCCTGTGAGCTCCAACTTTGTAAATTCATCAGCCTGCTTGACATTTCTACTTGAGTAAGCATCTCAAGTTTATCATTTTTATTATAAAACTCTTGATCCCCTAGATCTTTTTCTTCTCAGTCTTTACCCATTTTTGCCAATGGTACCATTTTCCTACTTACTCAAGCCAGAGACAGGAATCTTGCTTGGTTCTTCCATTTCTCTCACTTCCTGCATCTCCAGTCATTATTCTTCTCTATTCAGGGCACCGTCCTGGTCTAAGCCCTGCCATTGCTTGTCCTGATCACCTCAACTGCCTCTCAGCTGCTTCCTGGTCTCCCTTCTTTACCTACTTTGAGCCATTTCCCCTACAGCATCCAGGGTGAGCTTTTAAAATACAGAAATTAGGTCTTGTCATTCCCTTGCTTAAAAGCTTAATTGTTTCTCAAAAATAAGAAATTTAGTTGTTTTAAAATATAAGAAATTCAAATTTCTACCATAATTTCCAAGGTCCTGTGAGGTCTAGCCCCTTTATATCACATTTTTTTTTTCTTTTTTAAGATTTATTGTTTGAGAGAGAAAAGGAGGGAGGGCCCAGAGCAGTCTCTGTAGTTGTACATCATTAGTTGTGACATAGTTTCATTCCACACAGGTGGATGTGGGGCCACGCGGGGCAGGAACTGAACTGGGGGCCTCCCACGTAGGAGGCAAGAACCTTTGTTGCCATCCTAGCAGTTACCATGGGCTGGGGCCAACCGCTCAGCCTGTTGAACTATCTTGGCATCACCCCTCTTCATATTTTAATTCTTCACTCACTCTGCTGAGGCCTCCGTGGGTGCCTGTTGGTTCTCCAGCATAGCGAGCTCTCTGGGACACCTTACCAAGAATGTTAATTGATGCAGGGGTTTGGAGTCTCCCTCTCCACTTTCTCAATGTTGTTTTGTATAATTATTTAATGGAGAGATCCCTAGACTCATAATACCTCCAGTGGGCTTCTAGTAGATTTGTGGCAGAACATCAGAAAAAGGCATGTTCTCCACGGTGTTTACATGGGCCTTAAATTAGGTCTTAGGTTGAATAATCAGTATTCATTATTTAAGTGCACCCTTGGAATTATAGGCATATCTTTTAAGAATCCATTACTCTGTGTCCTCTGAGGGTATGATAGTGCCTTGCCTCTAGATGTTTAATGGTTAATTGAATGGTTGATGAAGGAAGATAGAGATAATTACTCTTTTATTTTGTTAAAAAAGGTAACTCTTTATGTTTAATCTCCACAGGGTTTAGGGGCTCAAGAGCAAGGAGCCACAGAACATATAAAAGTTCAAGTTAAAAATAACAACTTGGGACTTGGAGCCACGATCAATAATGAAGTGAGCAAACAGTGTGTATGCTGGGGGTTTTCCTTGCATAATTGACTCTTTTTTTTTCTTTTGTAAATTTTAAATTCAGTCGAATTTATTGATCAGTTTTTAATTATTCAAGTGTGAATCCTCCATGATGGGTTAAGAGCCCATAACTGAGCTGACTCTTCATCCTGTGTTATATCCTCACCTGGCCTTCTTGTCCTTACGCATCCCTTACTTGCCTATATCTAAGAGATTCAAACTAGTTTTATTGCTAAACTTTACCAAAAGTACTCTTTTTATAGAAATATTTATTTCAGGACAGATAGGAATTTTCATTTTTACCTGTATTCTAATATTAGCTATATTATTAAAAGTTGGTGACATTTAGTTTTAGAAACTAGAAGTTTTTTTTGCAAGAAAGTGGTATTCTTATCCTGTCTCATTTTCTATTTGTGACTTTTGGTTACAGCAGTTGAATTTATTCAAATTTCCTCTTAAACACTGACCTTTAAAATATGACACTATAATTAAAGTTAATGGCATGTCATGTTTCTCATTTTCAGTATTATTTGCTTTGGAAAGTGTCTAAGCTGAAAACTTTGTTCTTAAATTTCTGCAGCTACCAGAATCTGGTAGAAAATTTAGAGAATTACTGTAGGTAAACTGAATTACAGTTGATTCTTAAATAACATGGAGGTTGGAATGCTGACCCCCTGCATAGTTGAAACTTTGGACTCCCCAGAATTTAACTACTAATAGCATACTCTTGACCAGAAGCCTTACCAATAACATAAACAGATGATTTACACATATTGTTTTGTTATATGTAGTATGTACTATATTCTTAGAACAAAATAAACTAGAGAAAAAAAGTGTTATTTATAAAGAAATTATAAGGACAACAAAAACAAAAAACAACGCTTGTAAGTGGACCTATGCAAGCCAAACCTGTGTTTTTCAAGGGCCAACTGTACTTTGATAAGTTCAATAGCACTGAGTAGTAGACTAGATCAGCTAAAATTTTCTGAACTAATAGCTAAAATTTTAAACCACTAAAGAAAGAGCTTGTATGAGGTTGATTGTGAAGGTAGTTGTTGAGAGACAGATGTACTTACCGGTAATTTTTTTAGGAAAAGCATTGCCCAGTAACCTATTAACCTTAAGCAGTCTTTAAAAAAGTGTGTGTGAGGCCAATTCGTGCATTGTTTCCTACTGGTTTAGATTGTTTTGGAGATGTTCATTCTCTCTTAAAGCCAGAATCTCTCTGTTATAATTAACTTAGTAGCTACCACCTTATAGATGGGTGCTGATTGATTCAGGGAACTTGTAGTCCTTTCTCCCTTCCCTGGTGTTATTTTGCAAAATTTGCTTCCATGCCAGCAAATCAGCTTGGGCCAAATATCTGAAGCTCAAATGAACAAAGAAGAGATTCCCCTAAATCCATTACTGCTTTTTTTCCTTTGACTTTCCTAATTTTCTGTTAGTAAGGAAAAAAATTTTATTTTGCTTTATTTTAATATTAAGCATGCAGATTGCCTATTGATTATTTGACTACAAATTGCTTATTGATAAATTAGCCACATCAGGACTTAAGCTTCCAAGAAGCCCTTTTTTTAATACTAATAAGTTGCATTTCACATTTATATTGTATCTTCCCCATTCAAATTTATAATATATTTTGATGAGACATTTAAAATTTCACACTGACCACCAGATTTCCTTGATTCCAAAATATGTGTATATCATATCTCAACCAGGGTAGGTAAACTGCAGACTTGCTTCTGATTGACTTTTTTGGTATTTTCAGGACAACTGGATTGCTCATCAGGATGGATTTAACCAGCTTCTGGCTGAACTGAACACTTGCCATGGGCAGGAAACAACAGGTGGGGAAACCTTTGTGATTGATTAGTCATGTTGAGCACTGTCCATGTACTTGTTGGCCATTTGTATGTTTTCTTTGGAGAAATGTCTTTTCAAGTCCTTCGCTCATTTCTGAATCAGGTTTTTTTGTTGTTGAGCTATATTCTGCAAACATTTTTATAAGGAATTTCTTGTCCCTTTGCATAGTATTTGACATGTAGTGAACAGTCAAAAGGTGGTAAATTGGAGGAAAAAGAACTTTGTGGAATGAAATTAAAATTAGACTTGAATTCAGCAGACATTTATTGAGCTGTGTGCTGGATTCAAAGTCAGACTTCAGGATATGCAATTGTATGAGACATACATAATCCCTGCTTGGGCGGTAGACAGCAGGATATTCTAGCAAAACAATGCTGTGCATGGGGGTGAGCCCAAAAGCATGAGGGGAAAGGTGCTGTGTTTGTTTTTTCCCTAATTGAATTGGACTTCTTATTGATATCTCTAACTTGGACAGTTTTCCTTATCTAGGGGTTAACTATTAGAACTATCCTAACAGTTCTATATGTGATCCTATTATAAAAATAAAATGGTTATTTAAATATTAGCCAAAGCAAACCATAAGGAAACTGTTTTGGGAGAACATTGACTGGACTGGCTGGTCAATGTTCTCCCAAATGCAGGTTATATGCAGTATTAAAATTGAGGGACATTAGCCCTTCCTAACTAAACTAAACAGAAACATCTTTGTATTCAAAATCACAGTTGAAACCAGTAGAAATATAGATATGACCTTGTAAGACTTGTACATCTTCAATGAAAAACAGTAGAGTATAGTGGTTTAAAGATGAACACCAAAGCCAGACTGCCTAGATCTGAATCCTGATTCTGGCACTTCTACTTGTGCAGTCTTGAGTAAATTACTGAAAATCTTTGTACCTTGGTTTCCTCTTGTGTGAAATAGATATAATATTATAGTACCCATCCTCAGAAGGTTGTTCTGAGAATTAAATATATTTATGCAGGGAAAGCCAGGATGGCTTAGTGGGTTAGGTGCTCACTTTGTAGCCCCAAGGAGCGAGGATCGAATCCTGGCCCCGGCCCGTGCGGACCCATGTGCTGAAGTGGGGAGTGCCCCCAGTTCAGTTGTCACCTGGGCGAGACCCTGGCCCAGTTCCTGCCCTGTGCAGCCCCGCCCACCTGTGGAATGAAACTATGTGGAAAAACCAATTACGTGCAACTATGGAGACTGTTCTGGGCCCTCCCCCTTCTCTCTGTCTCTGACTGTATCTCTCTCTCTCTCTCTCTCTCTCTCTGTCAAAAACAATAAATAAATCTTAAAAAAAAATATATATATATATATATATATATATATATTTATGCATCTGAACTTCTTTGAACATTGCTAACATAAGTAAATATTAATACTTAGTATTAGATACTGCTATAATTATTATTATAATTTGCGGCGCTAGAACTCTAAAATAGAGTATTATCCCTGATTACTGTTAGTAATTAGGATATACTGTTACCCAGTAAGAGTGATACTTCTAGTTGGATAGATTTTGGTTTGATACCTAGGTGTCATTAATGAAATCCCAAATAAAAAAATAGAATGTTCTTAAGACATGAACTATAAGTAACTATACTTAATGACAGCAAGATATAAATAAAATTTGAATTCTATACTACTGATGGATGATATCTAATATTATTGTGTGATGCAGGGGTATCCAGCCTTTTGGCTTTCCTGGGCCCTATTGGAAGAAGAAGAATTGTCTTGGGCCACACAGAAAATACACTAACACTAATGATAGCTGATGAGCTTAAAAAAAAATCTCAGTGTTTTAAGAAAGTTTACAAATTTGTGTTAGGTTGTATTCAAAGCTGTCCTGCGCCTCATGCAGCCTGCAGGCCACAGATTGGACCAGCTTGGTGTAAAGACAAAAAAGAGGATGAAAAATAGTGTGGATGGCATGCCTTTGTAGGAAAAAAATAAGGAATGTGTGTGTGCTTGGGTGTATACCAATGGTTCTCAATTAAGAGTGATTCTGGCAATGTCAGGAGACATTTTTGGTTGTCACAACTGAGTGTGGAGGTGCTTCTGGCTTCTAGTGAGTAGAGATCAGGGATGCTGCTTAATATCTTACAATGCCCAGGACAGCCCCCAACAACAGAATTATCTGGCCCAGACTGTCAATGGTACTGAGGTTGATATGCATAGAATAGCTCTAGGATCTCTATTCTGTATGCATTTTATATACATAGAATAAATCTAGGAAAGTACTTAAGAAATTGGTAACAGTGATTGCCTCTAGGGAGGGGAGTTAAGTGACTGGGGAACAGGATGAAAGGAAGACTTCTCTTTTACTATAGTCCCTTTGTACCTTTAAAATTTTGTGCAGTGTACATTATGTCCTACTCAAAAAAATTGCTTGAAAACTAACTTTAAAACTTTTCCTTGACCACATTTACCTCTTTTACTGTTACTTCTGATGCTTCTGCTCTTCTTTACTGCAAAACTCAAAATTTCTATACAAACTGATGTTAGTTCCCTTATTCTCTCCTTTTAAAAACTTTGAACAATCCTGGAGTCTCATGTGTTCGGTTAGTTTCTCAACCTCTCAGCTTCCTCTCCTAGAATTGACAGATATACACGGGGTAAAGAGCCCTAATGTCAGGCTCACCTCCTCTGGATTTCCTTATGCTTAATTGTGACCCTGTAATTCATTATTGCTTTGTTAGCTCCACAGTAATATCTTTTCGCAATAACCCCCCACCCATCCCGAATATTTTATATTGATTTTCTTAGCAAAAGAGATGGTCAAAATTAGCCAGTCCACCATTACAAGGAACAGAATTCTGTCTGAAATCTTTTTAAAGTAAAATGTATTGAGGTATAATTTATATAGAATAAAATGTACCCTTTTTTTTCTTTTTATTGTTTTTGACAGAGAGAGCGACAGAGACAGGGTGAGAACTGAACTGGGGGCACTCCCCAGCTCAACACATGGGTCCGCACGGGCCAGGACCAGGACTCGATCCTGGGTCCCCGGGGCTGCAAAGCGAGCGCTCAACCCACCAAGCCATCCCGGCCTCCCCTAGAATGTACCCATTTTTTAGGGTACAGTTCCATGAGTTTTATATATACCTTTATAATTGTAATAACCATGGTAAAGAATTTAATCACTCCAAAGAATTCTCTTGGGTCACTTTCCAGTTAGCCCTTTACCCCTCTCTCCCAACCCACCACCCCATTTTCTGGCCCAGACTGATCTGTCCCTATAGATTAGATTTGCATTTTACCTGGCTTCTTTTTCTTAGCAGGCTTCCAAGCTTTATGCATGTTGTTGCATTTATCAATGGTTCTTTTCACTCTTCAGTAGTATTCCATTGTATGAGTATGCCACAATTTGTTTCTCCATTCACCTGGTGATTCATGTTTGGGTTGTTTGCAATTTTTGCTATAGTTGGGCCTTCCTGATGTGTTCCTGAAGTACAGTCAGTGAAATGTTTAAAGTGACCTAGGGAACTCTGTCTAATTGTAAGGAAGGTAGTGACTGCATGGTAGTTTTCAAGGGGTGCTGCCTTGTCCTCGCACAGCCCTGTCCACAGGTTCATCTGTGCAAGCTGATTGTTTTTTCTGCATGTGACACAGAAGTATCTTCAATCATTGGCAGTGGGAGTTACTAATGTATAGGTTAAGTTCCACCTCAAGACCACTGGAGGGTGCCGGTAGACCTAACACAGGGAAGATGTAGTTAGCAGCTCTCTTCCTATCCAGGTCATCCTGTGTCTGAACCAGCCTTTGCTAACTACCAATTCCAGTACTGAAAAGCCTTTAGAATATTCCTTTAAGGGAAAACCTGCCCAAGGAACAGACCTGGAGAACTAATAGATTATTTTCTGCCATGTCATCTTTGGTAAATATCTTCAAGTGAATTTTTGGTCATATTAAAGCTGAAATTACCGTATTAAAGCTGAAAAGCAAATGACACAATCACATTTTTTTGCTATACTTTTACTTCCTTAAGGTTGGTTACCAGATTCACAGTTTTCCTTTTTTCAAATTAAGCAGAGATTCCATACTGTCCTTTTCATAGAATCTTCAAAGATTCCAGAAATAACCCTTATCACCTTGGATACAAAAATCAGTATATTCTTTAAAATTTTATTTTTTTTAGTTATCCTGTGTCAATTAGTTACTCTTTGCCAGACTCAACTTATCCTTTTGGTGGACTTACCTCATGGTTTTGGGAAATGTTTGTTACTTCCATCAGATATTTTGTTCCTTGTGATTTTGAATATTTTTGGAAGTAAACTGGGGTGCTGATAACCTGTTATCTACAAAGATGTGTTTTAGGACAGGGATCTTTAAATGTTTTGTTCACATATTCCTTACAGGAATTTTGAAAAACTGTGTACCTTGTCTCACATTTTTACATTGACATCTATAATGTTTTTAGTCATAGCTTTAAATAGTTGCAAAGTATGATAATTTCTGGCCTATTGAGAAAATATTGGCATTTTCAAATAAAATTATATGTAGCCAGTGGATAACTAGCAGAGCCATTTGGTACCCATTGTTATCTATTTAGAAATAGTTAAGTCCTTCTTTAATAGAAATATTATAATTCATAGTTCCTTTTCCTCTGAAATATTCCCATTGCGTATACCTCATGGTATTTTATATTAATTTAGTTTTACTTAATCTTTTAAAAATTCAGGGGAAGCCAGGATGGCTCAGTGGGTTAAGCGCTCACTTTGCAGCCCCGGGGACTGAGGATCGAATCCCGGCTCGGGCCCGTGTGGACCCATATGCTGAACTGGGGAGTGCCCCCAGTTCAGTTCTCTCTCTGTCTCTGTATCTCTCTCTCTCTCTCTCTCTCTCTCTCTCTCTCTCTGTCAAAAACAATTAAAAAAATTTTTTTTTTAATTCATCACCCTATCCCAGGGGTGGCCAACAAGTCGATCGCGGTCGACCGGTTGATCGCGAGGCCAATTTTGGTCGATCGTCGATCGCTTGCAATGTCTGGGGTGGAATTCCATGTACCATGGACTTTGAAGCTATTGTAGAAGACAAAACTTTCTAGCAATAGTTTAATGCATTCTGGGAATTTGCCAAGGTCATAAATTCCTAGAATTCTGACAGCCTGACACTGTGATCTCCGCCCACCCAGACAATACATTTTGACTTATGTGTTACACTTGTCACCGGACGCAACGCGTGAGCGCAACAGTTACGACTCAACTCATCGAAGAACACAGTCAG
>PVKE010011062.1:0-41059 GCA_004027555.1 Craseonycteris thonglongyai
TCTAGCATGAGATCACAGATCCACCCTGTCTATCACGGGATCACAGACCTACCCCATCTAGCACGGGATCACAGATCCACCCCATGTAGCACAGGATCACAGAACCACCCTGTGTAGCACGGGATCACAGATCCTTCCAAAGGACAGTTCTTCTGCATTGACAGCATGAGTTTTAAGCATCAGGTACACTATGAACTTGTAAGCAGCCATCACACAGTCAGTTACTTCAGAGCACCCAGTAGTGGTGTCTTAGGGATTCAGACCCAGACTGCATGCTGATTAACAGAGGCAACTACAGATTTACTGGGAATTGCAGCACCGTTACAGCTCCAGGGGCATTGTTCACATCCTGAGTGGTGTCTTCCGGCATTGACTCCATGCACTGGTTTTAGCCGACATCGTCAGCAAGAAGATAAATCTACCAATGTGTAGTTGAAACCTTTCCGTTCATGCCTTTTAATAACAATTTGAATAAAAGTAGATGTTTTTTGTCTTGTTTTAACGATGACAAAAAATGCCCCTTTTCTTCTCTGGCCAGTGTGATTAACAGAAGTGACTCCATCTTGCAGGAGTTTACATGACAGGGAAGGAACTTCGCCAGTGCATGCTACCAAAGGCGGCGGCCTTGTCTGAGAAACTCAAGGTGTTCCAAGAGTTTCTCCTCCCCAGGCATCCTCCTGTGTTCCATGAGTGGTTCCTGAGAACCTTCCCTGACCCTACGTCATGGTATGTTACCAACAGTAGACATTTTTATGGTGGGATTTTTTTAAATGTCTTAGATTTATGCTGCCTCACATGCATGAGCCTATTTGGTACGCATTGTACAGTAGATTCTTAGTTAACTGGCACCTGTGGGAATTGCTAGATGCCAGATAAATGTAAGTAGACTTGCAGTTACCCGACACTCAAGCCACCGGCCAAAAGGTTTGTATTGTCCTCAGGTACAGCAGCAGGTCGGCGTACTGCCGCTCCACCGCCGTCATGTCCATGGTGGGTTACGTTCTGGGCCTCGGAGATCGCCATGGTGAAAACATTCTCTTCGATTCTCTGACTGGTGAATGTGTACATGTGGATTTCAACTGTCTCTTCAACAAGGTTAATTGTTTTCTCCTTGTTTTCTTTGCTCGATGATGCTTCTTAGACACACCCATTGGTAGCAGGCACAGTCACAGCTGAGCCACAGTGGCAGTTTGTTGATGAATTTTGATCAGTGGGTCCCATAGCCTTCAGTAAAGCAACATAAAACTTAGAGGAGTACGACAGTGAAACTAGCAATGCACTTGACTCAAGTTCTGACTCAGTTCTTAGTTACACGACCATGGGCAGATAAGTTCATTTTATGAGACTCACTTTAATGTGACAGTTTCAAACCTATCAGCTTATCAGAATCTCCTGAGAGCTGTCTGTTTTAAATGGGGACATCTCAGAACCATGCCAGGGGATTCCGGCTCTGTAGGTTCAGGGTGGGGCCTGGGACTAAATTAAGGTGGGTTGACTCCCCCTGAGGCCTCCTCCAGTTGTCCAGTCTTAGGGTCTTGGAAGGCAGATGTTAGGTTCCCTTTTTCCTTCACCCCCATTCTCTATGGGTTGCCTTCTGCAGTCACAGGAAACCAAGGAAATGTCACAGACCAAATTGAGAACAAATTAGAGATAAATTGCTTGTATAGATCCAATCACACAAGAGAGGAATTTAGGGAAACTGATTGGAGAGACAGAAAAGCCCTAGGAAAGGCAGGTTAGAGAATGGCAAATGGACTTCATTGTACCACATGCTGCATTACCTGTCTGAGGGTTGTGAACATCTAACACTCAGCTGTATATTTTCCCCTCTCATTTTAAAGTGAAAGTCTTAAAGAAGAAAAATTTGGGAATGTTTGTATGTACTTTATATTCTAAAAGGACATTGAGGAAGTTACTATAAAACTAAATATCAAATGCACAGAAATTTCTCTGTGATGCTGTTTATTATACTAATTTGGTAAAAGGTGAATCCACCGCCTTCTAGGTCTTACCCAAGGGTTTGCTTTCAAGTTCCCGAAAGCAAAGGTAGAGTCATGTGGGTCCTTTATGATACGGCTTCTCGTGGTTTTCACTTGTAGTTACAAATGTAAATATTTTGAAGGTGTGTTTGCTCTTTGCTAAGAGTCTAGACATGACATTCTAAATTTTCTGCATAAAGATGTTAAAATTCTAACATTGCTTTTTAATAAAATGCATTGTTTTAAGGGAGAAACCTTTGAAGTTCCAGAAATTGTTCCATTTCGCCTGACTCATAATATGGTTAATGGAATGGGTCCTATGGGAACAGAAGGTCTTTTTCGAAGAGCTTGTGAAGTCACAATGAGGCTGATGCGGGATCAGAGAGAGCCTTTGATGAGGTGACCATGAACACTGTGTAAACAATGTAATAGTGCCTGTGCATCCAGTTCTTGGTTCCTAAGTACGATTTCTTCATATAGAATCCACTTTGCATTGGTTGAGGTAGATTTTTTTAGTCATAGCTTTATTAAGATATAATTTACATACCCTAAAATTCACTCTTAAAGTGTACACTACAGTGGTTTTTAGTATATTCACAAGATTGTGTAACCATCACTGTTATCTAATTACAAAAGAAATGAGCAGTCATTCCCCTTCCCTATTCTGGTCCTCCCTTCACCACCACTAATCCGCTTGCTGTCTCCATGGCTTTGCCTGTTCTGGACATTTCATATATAAATGGATTCCTACAGCTTGTGGCCGTTTGTGCCTGTCATCTTTCATCAAGCGTAAGGTTTTTAAGGTTTATTCACGCTGTAGCATGTATCGAGACTGAATTCATTTTTATTGCTAAATAATGTTCCATTGCATAGATACCACATTGTTTTTATCCCTTCAATCCTTAATGCGTTTTTGGATTTTTTTATATTTTTTTTTTTTTGCCTTTTGCCTTTTGGCTGTTGTGAATTATATAGTTGTGAACTTTTGCTCATAGCTTTTATCTGGATGTCTGTTTTCAGTTCTCCTGGGACTACTTAGGAGTAGAGTTGCTAGGTCATATGTTAACTCTAATCTTAACAGTTTGAAGAACTTTCAAGCTGTTTTCCAAAAGCAGTCATAATACTTTACAATCCCATTAGTGTTATCTCAGGGCTCCAGTTACTCCACATCCTCACTAACACTTGTTACTGTATGTCTTTTTAATCTTACCCATCCTGGTGGGTGTCAGGTGGTATCTCATTGTGGTCTTAATTTGCATTTCCCTAGTGACCAGTGAGGATAACCATCTTTTCATGTGTTTATTTGTCGGTTGTATGTCTTTTTTGGATAAATGTCAATTCAAATGCCATTTTTAAATTGGATTATTTGTTTTATTGTTTAAGCTGTCTGTGTTCTTAATCTGGACACTAGACCCTTATGAGATATGATTTGCAAATATTTACACACATATTGTTTGTCTTTTTCCTTTTTTTTTTTTAAAGGGTCTTTTTGTTTGTTTGTTTGTTTTTTATTGTTTTTGACAGAGAGAGAGAGAGAGATACAGAGACAGAGAGAGAACTGAACTGGGGGAGCTCCCCAGTTCAGCATATGGGTCTATACGGGCCGGGGCCGGGATTTGATCCTCGGTCCCCAGGGCTGCAAAGTGAGTGCCTAACCCACTGAGCCATCCCAGCTTCCCCGGCTTTTTCTTTCTTGATGATGCCATTTGAAGCATAACAGTTTTTGCTTTTGATAAATTCCAATTTATCTATTTTTGTTGTTATTTGTGCTTTTTTGTGTCATATCTAAAAAATTATTGCATAATCCAAAGTCATGAAGAGTTATACCTGTTTCCTTATAAGTGTTTTATAGTTTTAGCTCTTTGATCATTTTCAGTTATTTTTTGTATTTAGTATGAGGTAGGGGTTCATATTTATTCTTTTGAGAGTGCATATCCAGTTGTCCCCACACCCTTTTTTAAAAGGATTATTTTTCTCCGTTTAATTGTCTTGGCACTTTTGTTGAAAATCAGTTGACCATGTGTACAAGGGCTGGCCAGAAAGTATCCAGCCACATAACCATTCTCGTTATACTGACAATGGCTGGATTTATTTTTAGACAGTCCTTGTATAAGGGTTTATTTCTGGACACTTCATTTTATTCCATTGATCTTTATGTCTAACCTGTGCCAATAGCACACTGATTTAATCATTGTAGCTTTGCAGTAAGTTTTGAAATCAAGATGTGTGAGTGCCCAACTTTTTCATCTTTTTCAAGATTGTTTGGCTGTTATGGGTCCCTTGCATTTCCATATGAATTTTAAGATTTATCAATTTAATATTTTGTCAATTTCTGCAAAAAACATAGCCTCAATTTGAGAGTGCAGCGTTGAGTCTGTTCATCAGTTTAGGGAGTACTTGCCATCTTAACAGTATTAAATCTTCTGATCCATGAACATGGGATGTCTTTCCATTTATTTAAGTCTTAATTTCTTTTAATGTCTTGTAGTTTTTGGTTTGCAGGTTTTGTATTTAACTTTTAAAGATTTATTTTATTGTTTTTTTGACAGAGAGAGAGACGGAAAGAAGGGGGAGGGCCCAGAGCAGTCTCCATAGATGACAGCATTAATTTTTAATATAGTTTCACTCCACAGGTGGATGCGGGGCTGCGCAGGGTAGGAACTGGGCCAGGAGCCTCCCATTTGGCCCCAGCGGGCAAGAACTGAACTGGGGGCACACCCCATTTCAGCATATGGGTCCACATGGGCTAAGCCCAGGATTTAATCCTTGGTCTCTGGGGCTGCAAAGTGAGCGCTTAACCCACTATGCCATCCCAGCTTCCCCTGTATTTAACTTTTAAACGTATTTCTAAGTACCTTATTCCTTTTAATGCTATTCTATATGAAATTTCTTAATTTTATTTTTGAATTGTTTCTTGCCAGTGTATAGAAATACACAGGCTGTTCAGAAAGTATCCACCCTCTTAATATGAAAAATAGAAGCATTTATGGCTACGTAGGTTTTTTCTGGACAGCCCTTATACAACTGGTATTTGTATATTGAGCTTATGTCTTACACCCTCACTGAACTTGTTTATTACTTCTGATAGTTATTTTTGTAGCTCCCTTAGATTTTTCTCTCTGCAACTGCACATCTTCTTCAGATAGAGACAGTTGTACTTCTCTCCTTTCTTTGCCAGTTACCCTGTCTGGATCAGTGTTGGGTAGACATGAGAGGGAGTCTCTATCCTTTCATTCCTGCTGTGTGGTAAAGAAGGCCATGTTTCACCTTTAAAGAATGTGTTGTCTGTGAGAAGTACAGCTGACCCTTGAACAATAGATGTAGGGGTCAGGGGCACTGACCCCTCCACAGTAAAAAATCCATGTATGACTTTTGATGCCCCCAAAACTTAACTATTAATAGCCTACTGTTGATTACTGATAAACAGTCGATTAACATATATTTTGTATGTTTTATGTACTGTATATTGTATTCTTACAATAAAGCAAGGCAGAAAAAAGAATGTTGAGTAAATCATAAGGAAAACACATTTACAGTATTGTACATATGTATTTAAAAAAATCTGGGGCAAGCCAGGATGGCTCAGTGGGTTAAGCACTCACTATGCAGCCCCAGGGACCCAGGATCAAATCCCAGCCTCCGCCTGTGTGGACCCATATGCTGAACTGGAGAGTGCCCCCAGTTCGGTTCTCACTGGGGTGAGACCCCGGCCCAATTCCTGCCCTATGCAGCCCCGTGACCACCTGTGGAATGAAACTATGTGGAAAAACCAATGATGTACAGCTATGGAGACTGCTCTGCCCCCCCCCCCCCTTTCTCTCTGTCTCTGTATCTTTCAAAAACAATAAAAATAAATCTTTAAAAAAAGAAAAATATCTGCATATAAGTGCACCCGTGCAGTTCAAACCTGCATGGTTCAAGGACCAACTGTAGTTTTATTTTAGAAGGACAGATGAGCAGAGCTAGAGTCTGAAAGATCCACATGAGGCCAGTTTACACATTTGGACTTTTCCCTGAGATCAGCCAGAAGTCATTGAAGGGTTTTAGGAGGAAATAAGAAAAGAGGAAAAGGAAATGAGATAGTCAGATTTGTACTGTAGAGAAAGTGCAGCTGCAGTGTGGGCTAGAGGCCAGAGAGCTAGTTGGAGGATTGTTGCAGTAACCCAGGAAAGAAACGATGGTGCACTGAATGAGGAAGTGGCAGTAGGGGCGGGGATCAGTAGAGAGATTCCAGAGAGATGCAAGAGGTGGACCTGAGTGTTTTGAGGAAGAGGATTTTCATTCAGGGCCAATGGGTGAATGATGTTCTTTACTGATTTGAGGAATACAGGAGAAATGATTGGGGGAAGAGTCATGAGTTTTGTTGGGAAAACACTGAATTTGAGGTGCCAGCAGGATATCTCGGTGGGGTTTTCCCATAGGGAATTGGGTTTGACTTCTAGAGCACAATATAGAAGAATCTGGGTGGGGTCTGTATGGCAGCTATAGATATTTTATGGTCATTGTGGAGACATGGCAGGGGATGAAGTTCACTCTCAGTGAATACTCATTAACCAGTTTACAGTAGTGTTTAGAAATGGCACACACAACTGCTCGTACTTCACTCCCCAAGGACACCTTGGACCCTCTATCTTGTCTTCTCCCTCCTCCATTTTCCCTCCCCTCCCCTCCCCCAAGACAATAAGTTTACGGTACATTATTTTACTGAAACGGTACTGTGTATTGGAAGAGTATTACCATTAGCTTCTCATTCTTCACTTATTCTTCACCTAAGTGTTGACTTTATCAAGATGTCTTTGTACAGAGATAGCATTGTATTAGTACCATAATAATGATTGTTTTCCATTTTAGCGTCTTAAAGACTTTTCTGCATGATCCTCTTGTGGAATGGAGCAAACCAGTGAAAGGGCATTCCAAATCAACACTGAATGAGACAGGGGAAGTGGTCAACGAAAAGGTGAGTGGAAGGTGAGCCCAGAGCTGATTCTAAGGACTGTCAGTGACTGACCCCTGAGCCCTCGAAATCCACTCCTCTAGTGTGGCAGTGCCTGGAGTTTTCTTTATTGTTATTACTAATGTCACCATGATCATTTGTGTAATAAAACAGTTCAGGGCACACTTGTTTAACCACAGCTATTCAGTTATGAGTAGAGTGGGAAAAACTTGACCACAGATTGAGTGGACTTACAGGGGAACAGGTCTCAACCTTAACCCTCTTAGTTAAGGTGACCAGACGTCCCGCTTTTGGTGGGACAGTCCCAATTTTTAACAATTTGTCCGGCGTCCCGCAGCGTTTTAAAAAAGTCCCGATTTTTGGAAAGAATGCACGACAAGCTAGGGAACGGCGGGAGATAGACCAAATTTTTAATCAAGAACCCCCTCCCCCCCGGTCAATGGTGTCCCGCTTTACCAATGTTAAAATCTGGTCACCTTAGTGCTACCTTCTGCCAGCAGTACTAGCAAGAAATTCGAAGGGTATTTTAATAAAATGTATCACCTTAGGAAAAAAAAGTTATGAAGTTATTGTTTTAGGTATCCATATGCGGTTTTTTTAGTTTTATATAGATTTAATTAGTTAATAATACTATTCTTTTATATCGTCTGAAAAAGAAATGTAATTATTTCAGTCATACATCATACAAGAAAAAAGATAATACATTATAGCGCTTTTAACTATGGTCTACGTATGAGCCGATATATTGACCCTCCGCACTTTTCGCCCAAGATGCAAAAGCCAATATATCAGCCTGTCGCACTAAAAGGGTTAATATGTAGAATTCACTCCTTACTAATATTAGTTGAAGAATCAAAGTTTGCAGATAGATATTTTTAATAAGTTAGAATAGATTGAAGATTGTTTTTCTAACATCATTCTCACTTTAGCATTCTGATACGCTTTTTTGATTGAGAGAAATATGTAGAATTCCAAGTAGCTCACTTACAACTTTATTTGTATGTGCATACTAACATAACCTAAAGATTAGGCTTTAAAGATTTATTTTTTTACTGTTTTTGACAGAGAGAGAGAGAGAGAGAAGGGGGAGGACCCAGAGCAGTCTCCATAGTTGCATGTCATTGGTTTTCTACATAGTTTCTTTCCATAGGTGGGCATGGGGCTGTGCAGGGCAGAAACTGGGCCAGGGGTCTCCCACATAGGAGGCTCGCCCCAGCAAGAATCTAACTGGGGGCCCACCCCAGTTCAGCATATGGGTCCACATGGGCTGGGGCTCGGATTCAATCCTTGGACCCCAGGGCTGTAAGATGAGCGCTCAACCCGCTAAGCCATCCTGGCATCCCCTAAATATTAGGCTTTAGAGAATTGTTGCTATTAGAATATTCACTCAAATGTTTAAGTCTTATTATTAGAAAATTCAATCAAATGTTTAAGAGACAGGATAGATTTTTTTAACGTTATGATTTTTCTAGATTTTTTTTTTAATCTTTTTTAATTTTTTTATTTTTATTGTTTTTAACAGAGAGAGAGAGAGATACAGAGAGATACAGAGACAGAGAGAGAACTGAACTGAGAGAACTTCCCAGTTCAGTATATGGGTCCACACGGGCCGGGGCCGGGATTTGATCCTCGGTCCCTGGCACTGCAAAGTGAGCGCTTAACCCACTGAGCCATCCTGGCTTCCCCTAGATTTTTCTAATGTTACGATTTTTTTGGAATTATAATACAGATTTCTCTGGCATTTCACGTAGTCCAGAAAAATGTCTTGGTAGTTGATGTTGGATCAGCATTGCAGGTCTTAGAATCAGTTATCTCAGGTTTTTGCGCTTGTTTCATTTCTTCTCTCTTTTGTATTTGCTCTTACAAAAGGGGTAAAGTGGCATTAACATTTGTTAACTAACAGAAAGGTAGTTATTCCAGATTATCAACATGCACGTCATTGAGTCTTTAGCCCTTATGATTTCCACTTTCTTCCTTTTAGGCCAAGACCCATGTTCTTGACATTGAGCAGAGACTGCAAGGTGTGATCAAGAACCGCAACAGAGTGACAGGGCTGCCACTATCTATCGAGGGACATGTGCATTACCTCATACAAGAGGCTACTGATGAGAACTTACTGTGCCAGATGTACCTTGGCTGGACCCCGTACATGTGAAACGGAAGTGCTTCAGAGAGCAGGCTAAGGCCTAAACCAGTGCACTAGGTATTAGCCTGTGGTTGTGCCTGTTCAGTTCCCAATACAGTGGACTGCTATTATTTCTCCCTGATTGTTAGTAGTATTTAAGATAATATATTTTGTTATGAAGAAATAAATTGCTTTCTTACATACTGTGTGTTATAACCTGAGAAATGGAACATTGTATGATCTTATGCTCTAAAAACACGTATTTGCAAGAAACCAGCCAGCCTAATTTCATTTTACAACTTTAATTTTTTTTTTTTTTTTTTTAATTTTATTTTTTTGAGATAGAGACAGAGAGAAGGGGGAGGGCCCAGAGCAGTCTCCATAGTTGTATCTCATCAGTTTTCAACATGGTTTCATTCCACACGGGTGGGCGGGGGCCATGCAGGGCAGGAACTGGGCTGGGGGCCTCCCGCATGGGAGGCATGACCCCTCAAGCCACGGTCCAAACTGGGGGCCTAGAACTGAATTGGGGGCCTCCTGCATGGGAAGCACACCCCAGTTCAGCATATGGGTCTGCACGGGCCGGGACCAGGATTCGATCCTCGGTCCCAGGGGCTTCAAAGCAAGCGCTTAACCTGCTGAGCCATCCAGGCTTCCCCCAATTTTTATTTTTAAGTACTCACCAGCATAAGGATTTGTTTGAACCCAAAAGTATTACAGTGAATGAGTTATCTGGGCAAAACTGTGTCAGATTTGTGCAGAAGGCTCAGGACCCTGCCCTCTGGGGACTGCCAGTCTAGTAAAACAGAAACATAAATAGAGCATCATCAGGTTCACTCCATAAGATTGTTTCTTGTGTATGGTTGACAGTGTAATAGAGAAAAATAGGGCAAAAAGCAAGACTGAAAACTATGAACATCCTGCAATCATAAAGATTCCGCCATATTGAAGGGGAACAGCGAACGCAGAGTCCAGAGGGCCTGGAAGGCAGCAGCATTTGAAATTTCATGAGATTTTAAAGCATAAAAAAATGCTTAACGTGGTTAAGTCTTTTCATGTGTTCCTGCAGATTTGAAATAATTCCGCAGTTACAAAGCAACGAGGTCATTACGTTCAAATAAATGGAAACTTTTTATTTATAACATGGTTTCAGAGTTCACCAAACAGAATTGTGCTTTTTTGCACATTTGAAAGTGTGATGGGGAAAACACTCTAAGCGAAGAGGTATGCATGTGAACATTAGACATAAAATTTTCTATCGAAAGCCTAGTATTTTGAGTTAAGGAGGAAGCTGTTGGCGGCGGGAATTAGGACTTTTTTTTGCTAAATAACCTGTTAACGTTTTTAAGAGACACTTCCAGCTCACGAAACAAAACAAGCCAGTAAACAGGCAGACCTCTGCGCACTTGAGCTGAGAAGCTCTGCACAGGAGACTCGGGCCGCCAAGGGAGGGCCAGCTGGCTTAAAGGGCGCGAACGGCTGTAATCCACTGCCCTTAGGACCGGGCGGAACGCCCTGGCCGCTCCCACGTGACCGCCGGCGGCTGGGGCCCTGGGCGGCGGCCTTTCCCGGCCGCTCTAGGCCGCCCGGCGGGCGCTCTCTATGATTGGGCGGGCGGCGTGTTGTCATCGGCAGCGCGACGGCCGGAGGCGGCGGCGCAGGGCCCGGCGGGGCGTTCGGTTTCGGTTCGTTCCCGGCCGGAGCGGCGTCGACAGTCGGGATGGGCGTCCCCAAATTCTACCGCTGGATCTCGGAGCGGTACCCGTGCCTCAGCGAGGTGGTCAAGGAGCACCAGGTGGGCGCGGGCGGGCGCCGGGCGGGGGCGGAGAAGCCGGGCCTCGGCCGGAGCCGAGGGGCCGCGGCCGTGACATCCCCGCCCGCCCGCGCAGGCCGCGCCCTGCAGCCAAGGCCCGGGCGCAGCGGCGGGCCCCGGGCGCGCGTCCCCGACCCCGTCCCTGTCGCGCCGCCCCTCCCCCAGCGCCCAGACGCCGCGGGGGAGGGTGCAGGGCAGTGCCTCCGCCTGCCGCTCTGGTTCTGGGGCCCCGCAGCCTGGCCTGTCCCCCGTTCCAACAAACAGAACAGCGAATGCACGTGGACTGGCGGGGGGCGTTATTTACAGTAGGCGTCGCAGTGTGTGTGTCAGTGTCAGAGACATACAGGCAGGCAGACACAGACGGGGAGAGACAGCTGCAGAAACACAGCCAGGCAGGCACATAGACGGGCAGAGACACCGACAGGGAGGGAGAGAGGAACAGACAGGCAGGCAGGCAGACACACAGAGAGACAGATGGGTAGGGAGAGGCAGGCAGGCAGGCACATAGACGGCCAGAGACCCAGACCCAGACGGGGAGGGAGAGAGGAACAGACAGAGACAGGCAGGCAGGCAGGCAGACACATGAGCGAGACAGAGACGCAGACAGAGATGGACGGGGAGAGATAGACAGACATACGGAGACAGGGAGACAGGCAGAAACACAGACCAGACAGACAGATGGAGTAGACCGATAGAGGGAGAGAGAGATCAATTGTTAGAGCTCTGACACCACTAATAACAATATTTGGTACACAGTGACCCCAAGGCGATGGTTATGTGTAGATTCCAAAACTAGTATATTTAATGGAACTGGAAATATCATAGAGAACAGCCATCTCGACTGTTTCCTAGACTTTGGGTGATGTGTGTTACATTTAATGATTTCAGTAGACCTTGTCCACTTCACAGTAAAAAAAAATCAGCTTGAAATGTACATAGCTAGTTGAATTGGTTGTGGTGGATAGCATTGTATTTGTTGTGGGGGGTATTAATCCATTGAACAGTATCATGCTATCTATTAAATTATGGTTTAATCTTAAAAAAAAAAAACCAGAGTGTGAAGGTAGGGTTAAATTACCAGAGAAGCTTCTTTGTTGTTGGATCACAGTCAGATTTGGTATATGAGGAAAAGCTTACAAAAAATTTTGAAGTGGTAGTCTATCTTTAATTTATTGAAACATGGGTTGAGTTAGGTTTAGGGAGATATTTCTTCCCAGAAAACAGGGTAAAAATGGTTACTAGTGTACTGCAGCAATAGAGCCAACTAGCTTTGACTTTTCCTGCTCCTTCATTCAAAAAACATTTGCGTACATGCCACACCTCTTATCTCTCAAGTGGGAGAAAATGTGATTGTTATACATATTGACTTAATAATGCATAATTTGTCAGTAATGTCACTGTACTCTTTGGCACAGAATTTGGTTTGGGAAAAGTACCTCTGATTCCATTGTGAGGATTTTGTTACTGAAGAACACAAATAAAAAACAATCTCTTCAAGGCGGTTTTATGATATGAACACTGAGGATAGATTTAAATTTGGTTCATCAAAGTGATGTTTCAAAATCGTTTTTATTATTGAAGTTACCAGCAGTAGCAGCAGCAGATGTTGTAAAAGGGTTACCATGCTGCTCTCTTGAGCAGTGCTTGAAAGATGGGAATGCCTCAATCACAACTGGTTAAAGCAGTCATGCCCAACCTGCGGCCCAGGATGGCTTTGCATGAGGCCCCAACACAGATTCTTAAAACATGATATTTTTTTGCAACCCTTTTTTTTTAGCTTATCAGCTATTGTTCTGTTCGTGTTAGTGTATTTTATGTGTGGCCCAGGGAAGCCACAAGACTGGGCACTGCTGGTTTAGAGTTAGTCCCCGGGGGAAGGGGTTGGGGAGAGGTATGGAGAGGGCTGGCTGGGTTCTGGAAAGATGGTGGTGGTGACCACAGCATAGTGTTTGGTCTCTCTGAATTCTTACATAAAAACAGCAATTAGATAGCAAAATATAAAATTCATAGAACAGCTATAACAAAACCATGTAGCAGGGTAACCCCACTGACCCCAAAATACAGACATGAGGACAGATTACATCGGCATTCACGCTGGAGGGAGGAGGAAGCAATGAGGAGTGCCTGATGGGCGTGAGGAATGGACAGTCCCAGGACAGTCACTGACAGCCCCACAGGTGTCTACAGGCAGGGCAAGCTGCCTCCTGTGGACTCTGCCCAAGGCCCCTTCCAGGCCAGAGCCCACCCCAAGCAGAAACTGCTGGGAGTGAAATGACATTTTATCAGAAAGAGGACAGTAGATATAAGAAGAAATCCACCTGGTCTAGTGTGTCATTTAAGGCCGCTGTTTCCCTGTTGTTTTTCTGTCTGAAGGTCTGTCCATTGGTTCAGTGGGGTGTTAAAGTCCCCCACTACGACTCTGTTGCTGTGGATCTCTGCCTTTATGTTGGTCAGTATTTGCTTTGTGTATTTAGGGGCTCCCATGTCAGGTGCATAGATGTTTACAAGAGTGATGTCCTCTTGTTGGATTGATCCCTTTATCATTATGTAGTGACCTTCTTTGTCTCTTATTATAGTCATTTTAAAGTCTATTTTATCCAATAGACGTATTGCCATCCCAGCTTTTTTCTCCTTTCCATTCACGTGAAATGTCTTTTACCCATGCCTGTACTTCCCATCTGTGTGTTTTTCCATCTGAGGTGAGTCTCTTGTAGGCAACATATGCCTGAGTTTTGTTTCCTTATCTATTCAGCCACCCTATGTCTTTTGATTAGAACATTCAATACATTTATATTTAAAGTGATTATTGATAGGTTCATAGTTATTGCCATTTTATTATTTATATTTTTGATCTTCATTTGTTTGTTTTTTCCTTCCTATTGCTTAAAGGAGTCCTTTAAGATTTTTTGTAATACTGGTTTGGTGGTGATGAACTCCTTTAGCTTATCTAGGAAGCTCTTTATCTGTCCTTCAATTTTAAAGGACAGCTTTGCTGGGTAGTGTGTTCTTGCTTGTAGACCCTTGTTTTTCATTACATTGAGTATTTCCTGCCACTCCCTTCTGGCCACAAAGTTTCTATTGAGAAATCAGCTGACAGTCTTATGGGAGCTCTCCTGTAGGAAACTAGCTGTCTTTCTCTTGCAAAAAGTATTCTCTCTGTCTTTATCATGTTAAGTGCCATGTCAGTCACCGGTGACTGACACTGAACTTTCTGTTCCGACCACGTCAGTCACCAGTGACCAACAGTATACTTTTCGTGCAGGCCGCAGTATTGTATGTTAACTGACGATATAAAATTTAAAAAATTACATTCTATTATTAAATTTTAAATTCAAGATGATATCACGAGGCGAAGCCAGGATGGCTCAGTGGGTTAAGCTCTCACTTTGCAGCACCAGGGATGGAGGATCGAAACCCGGCCCCGGCCCGTGTAGACCCATATGCTGAACTGGGGAGTTCCCCCAGTTCAGTTCTCTCTCTGTCTCTGTATCTCTCTCTCCCCCTCTGTCAAAAACAATAAAATATATAAAATAAATAAATAAATCTATTAAAAAAAAAGATATCACGAATACAAAAATTAAAAAATAGTAAAAAAAAATTTATGAGTTTTATTGAAACATGGTAAACATAAATATGGTTGGTCACCTCTCGGATTATGCCATTATTCAATATTCTCATCCTCTTCGTCTGATGATTAAAAAATAACAACTCTATACCGTTTTTTATGAAAAATAATTTCACTAGAATCACTTTCACGCTCCTGTTCTACTGACATTTTCACGTTCACGGGTAAAGAAAAATCTTTTTCTGCACTGGAACAAGAATTGCAGACAACTGACTGAATATAAAGCATTTCTAAAATAATAACATTGTACAAATTGCAGTAAGTAATAAATATTCACACAGTAAATATATTCTATATATAAACATTCAGCCTTATCTCAACCTAAACAGATCTTCAGTCGCCAGCATGTGAAATCTGATATAATGGGCCAAGCGGTAAGCAAGACAAAATAGCCTGGGCGCTTAACATGTTAAGCTTTGGCATTTTAATTGTGATACGTCTTGGTATGAGCCTGTTTGGGTTCATCTTATTTGGGTCTGTCTGTGCTTCCTGGACTTGTATGTCTATTTCCTTCACCAGGTTTGGAAGTCTTCGATCATTTCTTCACATACGTCCTTGATTTCTTGCTCCCTGTCCTTTCGGTGCCCTATGATATGGATGTTTTTATGCTTGATGTTGTCTCAGAGGCCTCTTAAACTTATTGTCATTTTTTTAAATTCTTTTTTCTTTTTGCTGTTCTGATTGGGTGTTTTCTGCTACCTTATCTTCCCAATCACTGATTCAATCCTCTGCTTCACCTTGTCTACTGTTAGTTCCTTCTAGTGCATTCTTCATTTCAGTTATTGTACTCGTCACTTCTGACTAGTTCTTTTTTGTGGTTTCTGTGTCCTTTATGGTTGCTATCTCTTTGTTGAAATTCTCACTTAAGTTCCTTAAGCGTTCTTATAACCAGGGTTTAACTATTTCATTTAGTTATGTTTTGGAGGTTTCTTCTGTTCTTTTATTTGGGACATGTTTCTTTTCTCATTCTGGCTGCCTCTGTGTCTGCTTCTATGTAGTAGGCAGGTCTCCTATGTCTCTCTGTGTCTGCTTCTATGTAGTAGGTATGCCTCCTGTGTCTCTGTCTGCTTCTGTGTCGTAGGTATGTCTCCTATGTCTCTATTTGCTTCTCTGTAGTAGGTAAGTCTCCCATGTCTCTCAGTGTTTGCTGGGTGGCCTTATGGAGTATGTGTCCTGTGTGGTCCATTAGCACCGTCTCCCTTGTCACCTGTGTTGTGTGTTCCAGGAGTGTCCCTATGTGTGTTGTATGTGTTCTCCTGTTGTAGTTGAGCCTTGATTGCTTTTGGCACATCAGCAATTGGATTGACTCCCAGGCTGACTGTGAGGTTTGATTATACCCATGGGGTGTGAACTGCTATGTGGGGGCCAACCCCTCATAGTGGGATTCACCCCATGGGCTCCTGTGCTTGTTGAGCCCTCCCCCAGGTGTGCCACTGCGGGGCTAACCAGGCAGTGCTCTGGTGTGGTCTGAAGCTGGCCTCTGAGTGTGTGGTTTCTGGTGCCTCTTGGGAGGGGCTCCTGTGCAGGCCAAGTTCAGCCTTGCCCAGGGCTACTTGGGAGGAGCCACACAGCTCTCTGTGGTTGGTGCTGCCTGTGCTGGACCTGGAGGCTTGTGAGGTGCTTGCTGTGAACTGAGGCCAGCTGTCACCAGTATTGTGGCTGAGGCAACTTAACAGCATGCCCAGGGCCCCCTAGCCTCTTGTTGCCTGTCAACTGCCCTCAGGCTCAGCTGTTGAAGGAGCTCTGTAGGGGCATAGGCTGGGCTGGTTTAGAGTGCCCTGGCTGATGCTGCATGGGGTGTGTGGGGGGTGGGGGGTGGGAGGGGGTGTTGTTTCAGGGAGTCACGGGGTATGGGGTATGCCCAGTGGTTTTCACAAGGTTAGTACAGATTCACTTCTTACACCACTGCCCAGCCTGTGACACCTCACAGAACGCCCTGAGAACCCCGCAGTTAGCTGCCTTTCCCCTCAAGCTTGCAAACCCCGGAGAGCCGCTCAAGAGAGGTTGCAGGGCAGGTTTAGGGTCACTGCCCACCACTGGAGGCTCCCGGACTGTCTCAGCCTTCTGACGCTGTCAGTTTCTTGGCTTGTGGGGAAGGCTGACCACCCAGGTGCAGGAGTGCGCCTGACTATGCACTGCTAGGTGGGCAGGGTACCAGGTGGGGGAGGGCCCCTGTGGAGGCAGCTCTAAGTGGGCGGGGTCACAGGTGGGGGAGGGCCCCTGTGGAGGCAGCTCTAAGTGGGCAGGGTCACAGGTGGGGGAGGGCCCTTGGGGACACAGTTCTAAGTGGGCTGGGCAGGCTCCCAGGGAGCCAAGTGGTGTGGGTGGAGCCTTTACAAAGTACAGTCTCGGCTTCTGCACTGGTACCTGGCCTGCGACCGCCCTGCAAATATACCCCAAGAACACTATGGCCAGTCACCGCTCACCTCAGGCTCAGGTTTCCGAAAGCAACCCAAGAAATGCTGAGGCACCGGTCCTGGGTCACCTCCCACCAGCAAGCGTCTCTCTGGCCACAGTGGCCAACCCACCTCTGCAAAAAGGCTTCTCTAGCTTGTGGAGGGGAGGACAGCAGCTCAGCAGACAGGGCTGTCACCAGCGATGCAGCACCAGTTGTGCAGAGGGTGGGGACCCAGGGCATCACCAAGGTGGTGCACACAGGTGAATTCCACTAGACAGTGCAGTCTCAGACTTGGCCCTTTGGGGAGGGCTCAACACCTCCTATAGGCTGCACTGTGCCAGGCTCTACACAGGGACAGCCGTGGCTCCTGGGCTTCCTGAGCTGCTGCCCTCCACCAGATACCAGGAGAGGGTTTGCAAGTGAGTCTGTGTGTGGCCTCTTTAAGAGGCCATCTGTCTCACCAGAGTGGAGTCCTCACTGATTTCCACTCTCAGATGCTGTGGGAGTGCCTTCCTCTTCCTAGTGCAGGACCCGTGGACCCAGGTGTGGGCTGGGACATCTCCCTGTTCAGGGGGACCTCTACCACCCAGATGTCCCTCCCAGTGTTCAACCACTACCTGTGGATTTGGGGTCAGCCCACTTCATGTCTCTGCTCCTCCTACCAGTTCCATGTGGCCTCTTGTTTAAATCCTTAGTTATAGGAGCTCTGCTCAGCTAAGCTTCAGAAGATGCTTGCAGTTGCTTTTTCTATAATTTGTGATTTGGTGTGATCCTGGGAGGCAGCAGGCATAGTGTTTACATGATCCGCCATCTTGGCCAAAAGCTCTGTCGTCTTGAATTTCATTTGAAAGTATTAATATGAACTTTGAAGTCACACAGACATATCGCTTCTCGGCCTTTGGCTAAGAGCAAGTGTGAAGACACACATGCGCCCATACATTTCCTGGCTCTGCCCCTGTGCAGTGATCCATCTGGGAGCATGTTCGTCCCTGGTACCCAGCTTGTGGTCTGGGAATACTCTCACTCACTAAAAGAAACCAGGATTTCTGGAAGAAGAAACAACCAGCAGGCCTGTCAGGAAGGAGTCTAATGAGCCTGGAAACATTTGTCACAATGCCAGCAAGGAAGCTATGAAAGACTACTAGGGACATGTCAAAGGATTCCAAGGGACATCTGGAAAAGGCTGCCAATGGCCTCAAACTGGACAATTTGAGCCTCAGTGATTACGGTATACAGTGGATCGAAACCCATCAAGTATATACATAAGTACCTTAGCTCGTAATGGTACTTAAGAAAGGCCCCCTTCCGAAGGTGACAGGGACCATTCCTAATCTAGAAAACTGATAAATAAAGGGAAAAATTAAACATTTAGTTCTCTCCTTGTTCCACTGGGTGACCAAATGGTAAAATGGTCTCTTTTTAAAAGTATTCCAATTGATGGAAAAAAAAAAAAGGAAAGTATCGCCATTTTGCAACTTCCAGTGAGTTCACAGAAGTAGTCCTTGCTGTGTGCAGAAGGTGCTGTGCATTGCTGCGGATCCCCATCTGTGTCCCCCACTGTCACACCTGGGGACAGGAGCTATTTCCTGTGAGCTTTGTTCCTTGCATGGTGTGTGGCACACATAATGTTTGCTGATGTAATGGATGAGCAATATAGATGAAGAAAAAGTGGAGATTGACTTCTAATGAGGAACAGGTATATCTGATGAAAACTTGAACCTTTATAAAGCGAAGTTACGATCAGTACAACCATAAACACTAGAGCATACTCAGTTCTCCTTGTGGTTATCTATAGTCCACTACAGTGCTGTTAGAATGTGAAGATCCGTTAAGCACTTGCCAGGTCCTAAATCCTGCTTTGTGTTTGATATGCATTCACTTATTTAATCATAGCAGTCCTAGAATGATCACCTCCCTTTTTGTAGTGGAGAAAACTGAGTCGCAAAAACACTGAGCTACTCACCCAAAGTACTTTACTGCACATCCAGTGAAATTGGTAGAGTGGGGCTGGCACATCTGAACCTAAGCCCTGTGCTCTGAGCAGTGTCTCTGAACCTCCCTTCCTCCAGGGCCCTCTTCAGACCCGCTTTTCCCTTCATCAGCTCCCCGTGGACATTTAATCGCACAGCTTCCTATCTGTGAATGTGCCGTGCATATCATTTGTACCCCACCCCCCACCATCGTGGCCCCTAGGAGCCGTGCTGTTCCTGTATAAATTCCAGAGCCTGCACTACACAATTGTGGTAGAATACACATGCATCTTAACCGTTCTGAGTGTGTAGTTCAGTATTGTTTACTGCATTCCCATTGTTGTGCTAGTGCCTGTGGTTTTAAAACCAATCTTCTATGCATTTTGCTCAAAATTGCTTCTTGACTATGAAAACCTACATTTTCAAATTATTGGGAACACACGCTGCACTTTCTGTTTTGAAGTGTTTGCTCTTGTGTAGGAAGTTTGCCTCAGACTTCACTGTGTTCAGTGTACTCGTGTATTTACTATATTTCCCAGCCCCTAGCACACTGTGTGGCACATAGTAAGTCTTCTCTAACCACACACTGAGGGAATGAATTTGTTAACTATAGCTTATTACATAGTCTATAAAACATACTGTGTTTTTATTTCCTTGTATAAAATGGTAGTTTTGCTAAAATTGTTAGACCAAAAGTTGGGGGTCATCTTATAAATAGGTTATCTTATACATGGAAAAATATGATACATAGACTATAAGAACAGTGTCTATTAGAATAGTTTATTAAAATGTGTATAGTATATTATGTTTTGAAACAAAACATTAAAAAACAAATTGAAGCAACAAACCTGGGATTTAGATAAAATAGTGTCAAAGAACTAGAGAAAACTAACAGCTCTCTTAACCAGTTGAATAGATACTGTCTTTATGTAAAAGGCATTTTGCAACAATACTAATAAGTAGGATACAAAGTTATACTAACAAAAAGAAACTAGTGTTATGATAAAATTAGATACTAAGATGTTAATACTTAGGCATATTTTAAAGCAGTATGCATATGTATTCCAAGTGAGTGGTATAGGCTACATGTACAGTCAATAAAGGGAAGGCTTTGTTTATTAATTTACTTATTAAAAATTTATTTTTATTTTGTTAGAAGGGGGAGGGCCCAGAGCAGTCTCCATAGTTGTATGTCATTAGTTGTGACATGATTTCATTCCACACAGGTGGATGGGGGGCCACACGGGGCGGGAACCTTCACCACTGTCCAGGCAGTTAGCAGTTGTACCACAGTTCAGCATGTGGGTTTGCACAGGCTGAGGCCAGGAATCAAGCCCCAGACCTTGCGATTACAAGGCAAGTGCTCAACCGCTGAACTATCCCAGCATCCCATTTAATAAATATTTTTGATTTGCTACTTCATGTCAGGCAGTATACCAAGAGCTCTAAGCATGACTGAGTCAGAGACCTTGCTTTGAAGAACTTGCAGTTCTGCAGTCTAGAACAGATGTTACACCTGCGATGTACAGAACACCTAAGAAGTGCCTGGCATTCTTGTAATTATTTGGAACACAAAAAACACGTAAGATCCAGCATAAAAAAGGAGTGCCGTGTCCCCAGGGGTGATGAAGGGAGAGCTTCCAAACCAGGAGAGCTGGACTGGCTCTTAAGAACTGTCAGAATCTGACAGATCAGTGAAGGGGGGCAAGGGCAGAAGAGCAGCTCTGGAAGTCGAGCGCAGAGCTTTGGAAGAGCCCAGAGTGCTCAGAGCTCTCTTAGACAGGTACTGGAGAGTTAGCTGGCTTGCAGGACACATGGGAATGGAAGACTGCGGGATTGGTCTGACACAGTAGCCGAACCATACCTGATATCTTACGGTCCTGAGGACTTGTCACATCATAGGGACTTAAACAAGGAGACAACGGGATCAGATTGCATTTTAGAAAATTAGCTGAACTGTGGTGAGAGAGAAAACTGGAAGCAGCAGCCCAGTTGGAAAAAGATGAGATTGCCTAATGGAGGTGTCCAACCTTGAGGCTTCCCTGGGCCACATGGGAAGAACTGTCTTGGGCTACACACAAAATATACTAACACTGATGATAGCTGATGAACTGGGGGGGAAAATTCGCACAAAAATTTTATACCGTTTTAAGAAAGTTGATGGATGTGTGTTGGGCCACATTCAAAGCTGTCCTGGGCCACACGTGTCCCCATGGGCTGTGAGTTGGACAAGCTTGGAAAACGGGATGAGTAGGAAGGTAAGATTTTACAAGCATTGTGGAATGTTAAATTAAAAAAAAACCAAAAAAAAAAACCTCTGGCTAATTAGATATGGGCTTGAGAGGGAGGGGAAGGTATAAGATAAGCTTGAAATTTCCGTTATAATTTCTTGTTATTGCAGATGCGGTAACTCAGTATTACTTCTTTGTGAAGAAACAAGATTCTACTGCATGTTCCCATTGCTTTACTGAATTGGCCAATGATTATTTAATCATTCTGTATCTTTCCTACTAATCTGAAATACAAGAATTAAAAAAAAATTCTTTTCTATAAAAGTATAATATGTGCTTGTTATATAAAAATTCCTATAATACAGAAAGTTGTAAAAGCTGTTAGATAGTCGACTCTAGAAGAAAGTAAAAGGCAGCTGAGAGTCTATCATGATAACTACCAGTAGTAACATCTTGTTTATATTATATCTACTCCTAACTTCTCTATGCAAATCATATGTAGATAAATATTTTCTATAAATGGGATAATAACATACCTGCTGTTTTGTAACCTATTTTTGTCACTTTACCATATATATTATCTGCATTATCCAAATGAGTGTATATCATAATTTGTAATTGTGGAGTTACCCACCCATTGTGTGACAGTACCGTCATCAATTTTGTATGATTAGGCATTTCATCATTTCTGAACATACTGTCATAAACATTCTTGCACTTGTGTATTTGTGCACATGTAGGGTTATTTACAAGGGTAAGCTTCCAGTAGAACTCCAGTCTGTTGTCCCCACCCAGACTGGTGGGTGTCAGCACCTCCCCTCTCTTCTAGCTGTGTGACTTTCCTCTTCTAACAAATGGGGGTCCAAGTATTTCTCTTTCAGGTTGTTAGAATGAAGTGAGGGAATGACATCAATGTTTAGCTCGCTGTTTGGCACCTGTAAGTGCTTTGTAAGTGTCAGCTGTCGCTTTTCATAACATGAAATGTGCTACGCATCCCCCAGACCTGCCAGTAAGGGGCAGCCTGTGTCTCCAGTCCTTGCTCATAGAAGTTGACATTTGGGATGTTAAACATCTTTTCATGTGTTTATTTGTGTTTCTTCTTTTGCGAATTGCTTTGCATTTTTCTCTTAAAATTTGCTTTTTCTGACTTATATTTGAGGATTTTTTAATATAAGTAATGTTGACTTTGTTCCAGTTTGCAAGCATTTGCCTACATTTCATCAAATTCAGTTAAACTTGTTTATGGCACTTGATTTTGATCCACTAGATTTAAAAACTGCATTGTTTAGATACCAACTCCATCATTTGTTTGATTTATGATTTCTGCCTTTCCCCATGTCTGTATTACCAAAATATCTGTATATAACTTTTTAACTTCATTTCTCACATTAAAATTTCTGATTCTGGAACAATTTTGTTATAAAGTGACATAGCTTGTTTTGTTTCGAAATAGTTGTGCCCCATTCCTTTCTTTCATTGATTTGAAATGCCACTTATATACTGAGTTTCCATATACACTTAGGCTACTTCTAAACTTTTTGCTTCAAACTGCTGTATAATTTTTAATACGATATAGAGCAGATGCTCCTTTATTACTTTTCTATTTAATATTCGTTGTGTGTTTATTCTACCAGGGCACCTTTGTAATAATTTGTAAAGTACCCCCATCCCCTCAAAAAATCATGTTTTCAGAGTTTTTGACACAAAACAGTAAAAAAAACTTGCATGTGCCTATAAAAACTCATGATCACAACTGTAATTCCAGTTGACTTATTCAGTAATATCATTTACATTTTTATGTGGCACTTAGTACAAAATGGGTATCTTATAAAAATGTGTTTTATAGGGCTTATTGATTCAGAAGCCAAACTTTTCACTCCCAGAACTCAGACTTGCCATGTTATCAATAATAGGAACATGTATTACCTGTACATACTGCTGTAAAAATTTAATAATTGTTTCAAAGACAGTTTTCATTAAGTTTATATAAGGGAAGTCCATTATGGTTTTTTTCCCCCTAAGATTTGTTTTATTGTTTGAGAGAAGGTGAGAAGAAGAGAGAGAGAGAGAGAGAGAGAGAGAGAGATGGGGGAGGGCCCAGAGCAGTCTCCAGAATTGTACGTCATTAGTTGTGACATGGTTTCCTTCCACACAGGTGGGTGTGGGCTGCACAGGGCAGAAACCAAACTGGAGGCAGTTCAGCATATGGGTTTGCATGGACAGGGTCCGGGATTCACTCCTTGGACCTTGCAATTGCAAGGCAAGTGCTCAGCATATCCCAGCATCCCCAGCCCATTATGTTTTTATGTTTATAACTTCAAAGTACTCTAAATAGTGTGTGAGACAGTCTACTCCCAGATTCTTTAGTTACATCAGATATATCTGCTGAGTTGTGTCCACTTCAGCTGCTTGTGAATATGCTGGTTTCAGTAGTGTTTCCCTTACTTGCTCACAGACCTTTAAACAGAGGAAAAAATCAGTGAGGCTCAGAGCCATGGAAGTCATTCAATAAAAGTAGACACCTGTTAGCCAAAGTTTAGAAATTATTTAATTCATATCAAAAATTAGAAATCAGTTTTCAAGGTTTCCTACGTTACTTGGCATAATCTAAGCCTTTTAAATTAATACAACCAAATCAATGACTCTGTTTCAGTGAAACCAGATATTCCATAAGGCTTTAAATCACTGAGAAAATGTTTTAATGACCACGTACAAACAGCCTTTGGATCTAAATGGGTATTGTGTTACCCATGTATAGAGAACACTGGTAGAAGAAAGGGAAATCTGGTATTCTGAGTACCAGATTTCCCAGGTGCTGTGTTTGGTGGTTCCCCCAGGTTATCTTACCTTAAATAAGTATATAATTTCCTGACAGTAAATTGGATGAAGCTATTGATTGGTTGATTATGTAACCACATATGTTGTCTCCATTTTAACAATTCTTCCTGTTTTTGTTTTTACTGTCTTTATTCAGCTGTGATTGCTCACTCAATCTGGATATAATAAGAATGCCCTGACAGCCTGTTTTTCATCAGCTGCTTTGCCCAGCTGCTTAGCTATCCATGGTTGATTATGATGACCTTGATCACTTTCCTTTGTTTTTTAGATTCCTGAGTTTGACAACTTGTACCTGGATATGAATGGAATTATACACCAGTGTTCCCATCCTAATGATGACGACGTTCACTTCAGAATTTCAGATGATAAAATCTTCACTGACATTTTCCACTACTTGGAGGTGTTGTTCCGCATTATTAAACCCAGGAAAGTGTTCTTTATGGCTGTTGATGGTGTGGCTCCTCGAGCAAAAATGAACCAGCAGCGCGGAAGGCGGTTCAGGTAAAGCACTGCGGTTTATTGTAGAATACTGTCTCAATTAATCAAATACATCATTTTAATGATAGCTGACACAATGCATCTTCTCTGTTCCTGTTTCTTTTCTGCTTAAAATCCCCTAGAAGTAGATCTGTCTCACATTTATATAATATTACATTTTATCAGCCAAGTAAACAAATCAGTAATTCACGTGAGGGGTCAGTATGAAGTTGCTCTGCTACTCTCTGTCACACGGTTTTCACACATCTCATGGGCCTAGTGGGGAAGGCCCCGTGCACTGAGAACATGTTCTCACGTGAACATTACTGGCTTAATTTAGTTCAGCAGACATTTGTTGAATGCTCAGACTCTGGGTTGAATGCGCCCGGGCCTGGACCCGGGTAGAGGAGAGAAGGGCACTCGGTGTGTTGTCGCTGTGGGAACTGAGTGTAGGAGTCAGAGGACGGGAGAGCGTGTGCACAGATAGGGTTTTGAAGTCTGAATCCTGGACAAGTGGATTGAGCAACAGGAGGGCATGCCAGGTCCTTGTTTATGAGTAGCAGAACTAAAGTTTAGAGGGTTGTTAGAGGTGAAGGGCAGAAAGCCCGAGTCATTAGCATAATGGGTCATTAGCATAATGACTCCTCTCACTACAATGGCAGGTACAGTAGTGGGAAGGCCCCCCCGTGAATCAGGTGTGGAAATCATCCAGGAAGGTGGGAGAGTACCTGGGAGTAGACTCACAGTGAGAGTGGGAGGAGGATGGTCTAAGGACCGACTTAAACATCAAAAGAGAAAAGATAGCAAAGGTTCTGGAACTTCTGCAGTCCTTGACACCAAGGACCATCTTTTACTAGAATCGCAAGTACCACCCAAGTTTTATTTAATCTGAATCTATAAAAACTGGGCCCTGGAAACTGTTTTTAGCCGACTCCCCTGGTATTTATTTGTTAAACTAGTTTTGGGGAGCTGCAGGGCTAGAAAATCTAGTGTTGAGAAAGGACTCTTTAAGCCCATTTGATGAGTCAGTATTCTGTTGCAGGTAATATAAGCCTAGTTATTTTAAGCAGAAAGGGATATAATAGAAGTAGGTGCATATAAAAATTGTAAGAGCCAAAACAATGGGGACATAGGTGAGCCTTCCAGAATGACTTCCAGAACATGCTCTACACCTGACCCACCAGTAGGTGGCACTGTTACCACCACATTGAAAACGCTGGGGAGTTCAGCTGTGGTGCAGGGATTAGCAGACAGTCCTGGAATTTTGGGATCCAGGAATATGTCACGTTAGTTAAGATCCAGCATCAATGAGCTACCACTGAATCTGTGAGCTGTAGCGCCCGATGCACCTGCGCCACCTGTACCGGAAACAGGTGCTCTGCACCGGGCTTCTCAGTACCTGTATAGCTGCTGTGTGTTGTGGTTGCTTCTGCTGTTGAGGACACACACCCCACAAGCCCAGTGCCTCAGCCACCAGCAGATTTCACTGCTCTTCTACCTTCCAGACCTTTCATGGAGGCATCGGACAAAATCTCAGTTCTGCTCAGAAACCTAGCTGTAGGAGGGCCTGAGAGTTTAAATTTTTTAGCTTTCCAGCCTGTCCAGTATCAGAAAGCATGCTGGGGACCAGTTTCCCATCACCCTGTGCTGGCATCAGGCCAGTCAGCCTTGTCTCACTGTCCACAGCAGCTGTCTCCTGCGTTCATCGTCTTTAATCACAGCCTTTCCATGTCTCTCACTCATCATCAGACCTTGCTTTCATCCCCACCATACCACGTAAACTTCCTCACAAAATCCAAGCTGGACTCCGTGGGGCAGAATCTACAGACTAGTTCTGTTTTACATTGCTCCATGTATCTGCACTATTTTAACACTGTTGACCAGTCTTTGTTTCTTGAACTTCCTTACCTTGACCTTCAGGTAACCAGTCTTTCTGACAGTACTGTTTTAGTCTCCTGTTCTCTCTTCCTCTGCTTTTTCTCAGTGATGTTCCCTATGTTTGTGTCCTGCGCTCTGAGTGCTTCTCCCGTGACTGCCGTTGCTGTGTCTGTAGTGATGACGCCCAGCTTTCTCCTGGCTGGCGTCTCTCTCCAGAGCTCCCAGACGTCAAGCTACTACTCAGGGTCTCCTCTTAGAACTGCTATGCATTTCAGGTCTCAGGTGTTCAGAATGGAAGTTGTCTTTGCCTCCAAACTGCCTCCCTTCTGTTCTTCCCACTTTAGTGAATTTCAGCACCATGCAATAGCCGCCCAGCCCAGAGTCCCACGGTAGTTCTCCTCTCCTTGGAGTCCTGCTGGTCCAGCCACCTAAACTTGGCATGTCACTTACTTCTCTCCTTTCCTGCTCCTCAGCCTTGGCCACCTTCCTCGTTGACCTAGGTTACTTTAATATCTTACTTGTCCCCATCCCACACGTTCTCAGTGCTGTGGCCACATTCAATATACAGCTGTGTCATTTTCTATCTCCCCACTGGAGCTGCTTTTCTGTCAGATCCCAAGAACTTGTCACAGGCTACAGCAATCATTTGTTCAGTCAAGGAAGAGGAGAGGTCACAAATGCATTGACCTCTTCAGAGGTTTTGTTCCGTTGAAAAGCTTGGTGAGAGAGGTCAAATATGAAGAAAAGGTTGCTTATTACCAAATAGAATTCCACAGGGAGCAGTAGGTAGAGCTAGTAAAAGGCTGGTAAAATGGACATAAAACATGTGCCGTGTGGCCACAGATGGGCTACAGCACACGCTGGCCAGGGATTGGGATGCCTGTATTCAGACCCAGGTCCACCCAACTCCAAAGCCTACACTCTTCCTAGTAAACCTATCACTACAAAAGTGAGGTGATTTTACCAACATGCCATTGATGTTAAGCTTTTATTTTACGTGTTTTTATGAGGAAATCCACAGATACACATTAGTTTCATACTTATTTTAATGTAATATTCTTAGAGATCATTTTAATAATTTACTTCTTGTTCAGTGTTAGTAAATGTAATGTCCTGTCAACTTTATACTGTGATGATGTTCTGTTTCTACAGTCCTTATTTATAAAAACTCAATTTAAATACAGACAAATAATCCTGAGGCTCATCTTTATCAATTATAATTATTTCACAACTTATATTACATTTTGAACCTTTGCAACTTTTCTGTAAATTTAAAACTATCCTAAATAAAAAGTATATTAAAATATCATTTACACAATATCTCAAAATGTAAAAAAAAAAAAAAAGATGAATGAGTATTTTAGTTATTAAAAAATATAAATAATAATTTGTGTAAAGATCTCCACTTTTTTCCAGAAAGTAAGGTGGTTTTTTTTCACGTTATATTAAAGGTCAGCAAAGGAGGCAGAGGACAAAATTAAAAAGGCAATAGAAAAAGGAGAAACTCTCCCTACAGAGGCCAGATTCGATTCTAACTGTATCACACCAGGTAAATGCCCAGATGAAGAAATTCTAGAGATTTAAAATGTAAATACTGTTGTGAATGTGTCTTTCTTTTCTAGCCTCTATTTATTTTGTCCCTGCAATTTTTTGCTTTATTTTTCCAACTGTCACCTTGGGGGACCGCTGTGGGGACTTGACGATGCTTATAGAGCAGCTGGGGACGCGGGCTCCCAGATGCACAGAATTCTGATGCTGAGGTGCCCAACAGAGCCAGTGTGAGCACTGACTCAGTGAGGTGTGGCCCCCTCGCTCAGGGAGCCAGCCCGTTGTGTTCAAAGTAGGAGCCGACCTCCTAGCCCGGAGTGCTCACTGTTCTGCACTGAAGAGTCCTGTGACTTCAAGGAAAAATGGATTTCTCAGCATTATAAGTTTAGTTTTGTTTTACATGCAACAACATACTTGTACTTCCTAGAGCTTTATTCAACATCATTAAAATCCTTAACTTTGAAAAAGTCTTAAAATCATAGTTTTTGGTGAATTCTTCACTGACTCTGATAATTTTCTTTTTTCATTAAGTGCCCTGGTCACACACTGCTTGATTCAGTAGCCGGTTTTGTCCTGATTGTGTGTGAAGACTGCATTATCTCGGCTGTTGGCCACCTGGGCTTTTCATAAACCATAAGCGGCTTCCAGGCTAGCAATAATATTTCCAGGCTGACATAGTAATAACAGTAGTTGCCTTTGTTGTTGTTATTGGCAATCTGATGAAAGTTGCCTGCCTCAAGAAATGAAAAACCAAAGAACTTCAGGACGCAGCAGCGGAAATAGAAGGCTGGGGTTATCAGGCAGTGGCAATGGTATTCGTCCCCTGGTGGCCCTGAGGCAGTGGGAGCGCACGGAGTGTCCTGTGTGCCACCCGCCCCGTTTAGGGCTTCCACAGAGTGAGCAGCAGTGGCATTTGCCAGGCAGGCTGCAGCGTCTCTACACTTTCTAGAACAGATGAGCGTGAGAGCGCTAGCCTCCAGGACGTCTCAGTCCTCCCCACCCTGGATGCCCAGGTCAAGTCCCTGCTCTCACTACCGTGTTCACATCTCTCTCAGACCACACTTCTAAAACTTTCTGTTTATAGGGACTGAATTCATGGCCAGGTTACACGAGCATCTGAAGTATTTTGTGAATCTGAAAATTTCCACCGACAAGTCGTGGCAGGGCGTCACCATCTACTTCTCAGGCCACGAGGTTGCTACCTTCTTTTACTTAAACAGTTCTCTTTCAATTTCATGTTCTGAGGTGCATCATATCACCACACTGTAAAACACATTGTATTGCAGACTCCTGGAGAAGGAGAGCATAAAATCATGGAATTTATCAGATCTGAGAAAGCCAAGCCCGATCATGATCCAAACACCAGACACTGTCTGTATGGTTTAGATGCTGACTTGGTAAGTAGGATATTTGCTGTTATGACCTTCTGCCATTGTACTTATATCTATGGTGCTTTATGAAGCAGCCTGGCTGTGCGAGCCAATACTGGAGACATAATAATGGTTGTTCCTCTGCCATTACTAAAACAATTGGAAAATCAGCTCTTTTGCCCTATTTTCTGATTATGAGGCCTCTGTAGTTATGTCCACACCTGACTGGCCCTAGTCCTATACACTGGGGGTCCCCAACCCCTGGGCCACTGGTACCAGGCCGGGTCTGTTAGGAACTGGGCTGCACAGCGGGAGGTGAACGGTGGGAGAGTGAGCAAAGCTTCATCTGTATAGCCATTCCCCATGATCCCATTACTGCCTGAGCTCCACCTCCTGTCAGATTAGCAGCAGCATTAGATTCTCACAGGAGCGTGAACCCCATTGTAAACTGTGCATGCAAGGGTACGTATCTAGGTTGTGTTTCCTTATGAGAATCTAACGCCTGATGATCTGAGGTGGAGCTGAAGTAGAGATGCTAGTGCTGGGGAGCAGCTGCAAATACAGATGAACGTGAGCAGAGGTTTGACTGCACAGAGACTGTCATAAATCACCTGCTTGCAGACTCATGTCAAAGCCCTACCAGTGACCATGAAGCTGCATCTGGTGGCAGGCTTTAAAGTGGCAAGTGAATTCTATGATTATTTTATTACATATTACAGTGTAATAATAATAGTAGAAATAAAGTGCACAATACTGTAATGTGCTTGAATCATCCCGAAACCACCCCAACCCTGGTCCTTGGAAAAACTGTCTTCCATGAGACCCGTCCCTGCTGCCACAAAGGGCTGATGTAAATGACCCTCTGGGGTTGGGATAGAGGGGCCTTGTACCCTCAGGCTTAATATGTGACTTTTAATCCTGTCTGATGTGGTTACTCCAGGACCCAAATGACTTCTAGACTTGTTTCAGCTTTATTATGGAAGTTTTCAAACACAAACAAGCAGGCAGTACAGTGAACTAGCTCATGGTCTTCATGCACCGTAACTCATTCGGTTCCTGACCACCTGTCTCCTACTTTGCTGGGTGCTTGAAACACATCCCACTGTATCATTTAACGTGTAAATATTTTATAATGTTTCTCTAAAGGAGAGTGTTATTAGAAAACAAAACACAACGCTGTTATCATGCATAAAACAAAAATTAACTGTCACTGTGTGATGCATAATCTTTTCGACTGCTCATTTCTTTGGTAATTGTTCTGTTTTGTTTGAATCAGTACTAAAATTAAATAATGCACATTGCAGATGGTTGCTGTATCTTACTAGACTATTGAACTTGCTTTGCAGATTGGAATGCAAAGTGAGCAGATGAACTGGAAATGCCCTTTTCTAGCTTCCCCTGAGTTTTATGTACCTGAGGCCCCCAGACAAGTCCTGCTCTGTCAGAAATGCTGCCTTTCATTTCTTACCCCATCACCCAGGGCAGATGGGGAGGTTTGAAAAACAGGCAGGCTTTCTGGATTTCTTTTGTAGTGGGGCATTGATGGTTATAAAAGTCCATGTGAATGTCTAAGGCAAACATTTTTTTCTTTTAAAAAAATTTATTGATTGATTTTTGACAGAGAGAGAGAGAGATACAGTCAGAGACAGAGAGAAGGGGGAGGGCCCAGAACAGTCTCCACAGTTGTACATCATTGGTTTTTCCACATAGTTTCACTCCATATGTGGGCGCAGGGCTGCATAGGCCAGGAACTGGGCCGGGGTCTCACCCCAGTGAGAACGAACTGGGGGCACTCCCCAGTTCAGCATATGGGTCCACACAGGCTGGGGCCGGGATTCAATCCTCAGTCCCTGGGGCTGCAAAGTGAGTGCTTAACCCACTGAGCCATCCCAGCTTCCCCATAAACATTTTTTTCTTAGCAGAGTGCACTCACTCTACCCCACTCATACCTGTAAACGGATATTTTGATATTTGTACATTTTGTGTGCTAATGAATTGTTTTATTTCCGTTAAGTAATCATATTCTTTACGCAGAGTGATTTTTATTTGATCTCTTTTGTGAACTTGATTCCATTAAATGAGAATGGAAACACTTCTTAATTATTTTTTCACAGATTATGCTTGGATTAACAAGTCACGAGGCACATTTCTCTCTTTTAAGAGAAGAGGTTCGGTTTGGGGGCAAAAAGACACAGAGGTAAGCCGTGCTGCAATTATGATGGAGGAAAACCAGAATGTCAATCAGGAGTGCTAACCCCTCAGTGGATGTATGATGTGGAATGTTTTCTTCTGTTCCGTGGGTTGCCTTTCAGTCTGTTGGTAGTCTCATTTGATGCACACAATTATTAATTGTGATGAAGTTCAATGTATTTTTTCTTTTGTTTCTTGTATTTTCAATGCAGTATTCATGAAATCATTGCCGAATCCGATGTCATGATGCCTTTTCTCACTCTATTCTAAGGGTTTTCCGCCTTTGGCTCGTACAGTTAGGTTTTGATCCATGTGAGTTCGTGTGTATGTGGCCTCGTCAGGGTCCACCTTCATCCTTTCACGTGTGGACGTCAGGTTTTTCCGCCAGCATCTGCTGAAGATTGTCGTTTTCCCGTCCAGTGGGCCTGGCACCTGGGTGACATCCCTTGTCACACCTGCGGGGTCATTTCTGGGCGCTAGTCTGGTCACCTGGTCTATATGTCTGTTGCCCTGTAGGCACCACAGTATTCTGAGGCCTGGAGCTTTGTAGTGAGTTTGAAATCCAGCTTTGTTCTTTTTCAGGATTATTTGGGCTATTCGGAATCTCCTGAGAGTAACAGTTTTGGGGATGGATATTTTCATTTTTGTAAAAACACATCCTTGGAGTTTTGGTAGGGATGGCAGTGAACCTGTGGCTCCCTTTGTGTAGTACTGACTTCTTGATAGGAAGTCTCCAGTCCATTAACACAGGATGTCCTCTTTAGTTTCTTTCAACATCATTTATAATTTGAATGTACACGTCTTTTGCCTCCTCTTATTCTCTTCCCTTTCCCCTTTTATTTAGAAACATTAAAAAAATACATTATATCCCAGGACTGACTTAGCTTATAACTGGAGTTTGTACCTTGTGACCCCCTCCACCCCCTCTGCCTCCACCTCTGGGAACCGTCCGTGTGTGCCTTGTATCTGTGAGGTTGGTGTTTCTTCTGCCTCCTTGGTCAAGTTTATACTGAGTGTTTTGTTCTTTTGGATAGTATTATAAATGGGATTGTTCCTTATTTTCCTCTTGGATTCTACGTTGCTACTGTGTAAAAACACAACTGATTTTTGTATGTTGATCTACAGTTATGCTAAATTCATTTTTTAGTTCTAGTAGCTTTATATATATATATATATATATATATATATATATTCATGTCATCTGTAAATAGAGATACTTTTACTTCTTTTCTAATTTGGATGCTTTTTCTTTAAAAGAACTATTTTTCAGTTATAGTAACATGCAATGTTATATTAGTTTCATTTGTACAACAAAGCGATTAGACATTTAAACAACTATGAAGTGATCGTCCCAGTGAATCCATTCGACACCATACATAGTTCTGACAGTTGTTATTAACTATATTCCTTATGCTATACCCTACATCCTCATGACTGCTGTGTAACAACCAATTTGTACTTCTTAATTCCTCCTCCTTTTTTCACCCACCTCCAAACCCCCTCCCATCTGGCAACCATCAACATCTTCTCTGTTACCTATGCATGTTTTTCTGTTTTGTTTGTTTTGTTCTTTAGAGTCCACATAGAAGCAAAATCACACAGTCTTTCTCTGTCTGACACACCACTCAGCACAGTGCCCTCCGGGTCCATCCACGTCACCACAGATGGCAAGAACCCATTCCCTTCCATGACCAGCACTGTTCCATTGAACACGTGGACCACTGCCTCGTCTTTATCCATTCATCCATTACAGACCCCCAGGCTGCCTCCACATCTTGGCTGTTGTAAACAATGCTGCAGTGAACACATGGATGCCCAAGTCTCCTGGAAGTAGTGTTTCTTGAGTCTTCGGATCAATGCCCAGAAGTGGGGTTACAGGGTCCTTCTTTTTCTCTTGTTATAGCCTTTGTTTTAAGGTCTCTTCTGTCTGGGATGTGTATTGCTACCCCATGATTTTTGTTTGTTTCCATTTTCATGAAATGTCTTTTTCCATCCCTTCACTTTCAGTCTGTGTGTGTCATTCGATCTGAAGTGAGTCTCTTGTAGGCAGCCTATGTAAGGGTCTTGGTTTCCTGTCCATTCAGCCCCTCTATGTCTTTTGATTGGAACATTTAATCTATTTACATTGAAAATAATTGTTGATAGTTATTGCCATTTTATTATTTATATTTTTGATTCCGCACCCCCTCCCCCAACCCCTTCCCCTCCTCCCAGCTAAGATTCCTTGTAATTCTGGTTTGGTGGTGATGAACTCCTCTAGTTTTTTCTTGTTTGGGAAGATCTTTATCTGTTCTTTGATTTTTAAATGACAGCCTTGCTGGGTAGAGCAATCTTGGTTCTAAGTCCATCCTTTTTATCACTTAGAATATTTCCTGCCAATTCCTTCTGGCCTGAAAAGTTTCTGCTGAGAAATCAGCTGACAGTCTTATGGGAGCTCTCTTGTAGATAACTAATTGCTTTCTCTTGCTGCTTTTAGGATTCTCTCTCTGTCTTGAAGCTTTGCCATTTTAATTATGGTGTGGGTTGGTGTGGGCCTCTTTGGGTTCATCTTGTTTGGGAGTCCCTGTGAACTAGCTCCCTGTGCTTCCTGGGCTTGTATGTCTATTTCCTTCACCAGGTAGGGAAGTTTTCCATCATTATTTCTTCAAATAGACTTACAATTTCTTGCTTTTTCTCTTTTCCTTCTGGTGCCCTTATGATGTGAATGTTGTTACACTTGATATTGTCTCAGAGGACCCTTAAACTATCCTCATTTCTTTGGATTTTTTTTTCTCTTTGTTCTTGTTTATTTACCTTTTTTTTTTTTTTTTGTAGTATTTATTGTTTTTGACAGAGAGAGAGAGAAAGACAGAGAGAAGCGAGAAGGGGGAGGGCCCAGAGCGGTCTTCATAGTTGTACATCATCAGTTTTTTGACATGGTTTTGTTCCACACAGGTGGGCGGAGGCCACACAGGGCAGGAACTAGGCTGGAGCCTCCCATGTGGGAGTCAGGGCCCCTCAAACTAGGGGCCGAGCCAGGGGGCTAGAACTGAACTGGGGACCTCCCTCATGGGAAGCACACCTCAGTTCAGTATAAGAGTCTGAATGGACCAGGGCCAGGATTCGATCCTCAGTCCCCAGGGCTGTAAAGCGAGCGCTTAACCCGCTGAGCCATCCCGGCTTCCCCTGTTCTTATTTTCTAACCAGGGTCTTGAATTCTGCATCTGGTAGATTGCTTGTCTCCATTTTGTTTAATTCTCTTTCTGGAGGTTTGTTCTGTTCTCTCATTTGGGACATCTTTCTTTGTCTTCCTATGTTGGCTGACTCCCTGTGTTTGTTTCTATGTATTTGGTAGGGCTGCTATGTCTCTCAATCTTAGTAGATTGGTGTTATTTGGTAGGTGTCCTAGGGGCCCAGTGGCACAGCCTCCCTGGTCTCCTGAGCCTGGTGCTCCAGGTGTGTCCCTTGTGAGGGTTGTGCATGCCCTCCTGCTGTAGGTGAGCCCTTGTTGCTGTTTGCATATCCGTGGGAGGGATTGATCCTCAGGCTGATGGGTGGTGAGGACTGGCCATGACCACATGGAGTAGCTATGGTGCAGGGCTGCCCCTACACAGCAAGGTTCCCTTCAGCTGGGCTCGGGCTGCCTTGTGGGGGTGTTGTTTGTGGAGGTGGCTAGGTGGTGCTCTGGTCTGAAGGTGATCACCGGTGTGTTGGTTCTGGGGCCTCTTGGAAGGGGCTCCCATGTAGGCCAAGGTCAGCCGCAGCCTGTGCCCTGCCCGGGGCACTTGATATGAGCTACAAGGGGTTCTGCAGAGGGTTGTGTGCAGGCCTTGGAGGTGCCTGGGAGGGGCTAAGCTGCGAACCAAGGCCAGCTGGCGCTGGTGCGGGGCTTGGGGCTGCTCAGCCAGAGGTAGCGGCACACCGAGGCCAGACACTGCTTGTTTGCGGTTTGTGAACCTGTGAGAGAGTCTCAGGAAAGTCCAGCCTGAGCCAAGGTAGGGAATCACTGGGAGTGGTGGGGGGCAGCTAGGTTGATTGGACTCTGAGATGGCTGCCGCCTGCGTCTGCAGGCTGGGCGGTGGGAGGGGTCAACCAGAAAACGGTGGCTTCTGCCAGCACTTCTGTCTGGGAGAAAGCTGCCCCTCCAGCGCTGGCCTGAAGCCATTCTATTCAGCTCCTCCCCATGTGTCCCTGGCGCTTTTTGAGCTGCTGCCCCAGTGCTGGAGCTCAGAGCATGTGAGTCTGTATCAGTGGGTCTGAAGCCATTCTATTCAGCTCCTCCCCATGTGTCCCTGGCGCTTTTTGAGCTGCTGCCCCAGCGCTGGAGCTCAGAGCATGTGAGTCTATCAGTGGGTAAGTCCCCGCATGGGCCCTTTAAGAGGAGCGCCTGGGATTCCTGCAGCCCCCTGCTGTCAGCCACCATCACTTCTGGTTGTCACAGCCAGGAGTTATGGGGACATCTCTCCCCAGCACTGGATGCTGGGGCTGGGAGCCTGGTGTGGGGCTGGGGCCCCTCGCCCCTCAGGGGGCACCTCCACAGCTGAGATGTCCTTCCTGATTCTCAAATGCTACAGTCTCCACTCCTCCTACCAGTCTCGAGGTGGCTGGTTCTGTGTGTGTCCTTCATTGTAGGGCTTCAGTTCAGCTGGACTTCAGGTGATGCTCAATGGTGGTGGTTCTGTAGTTTAGTTGTCATTTTGATGTGGTCGTGAGAGGAGGCGAGCACAGCGTTTATCTGTTTCAGTTGTTAGTTGGAAACCATAAAGAAAAACAGATGATGCAGATGAGCAGTTTAAACTGAGTAATAGAGGACTCAAGATCACCATGATCAAGAGCCCTGTCTGTCTTGAACTCAGCAATTTTATTTTCTTGTACAAACAATGAGCTATTTTCCCAACAGGAACTGAAAAAGCATAACATACAGATTAAAACAAGGGAACAGATGTATTTTTAAGACTTAAGCCTGCTGATATTTACTCTTTCATCTTAGCTGTTCTCAGATATTATTCAAGGTTCCTCTACCAAGAATATTCTCAAGACTCAAGGACATGAACAGGATGGTCTTGGCGGCATGCCTCCAAGGCCACAAATGTTCCTCGCATGCAAGGCTTCATTTGCTCCTTTCTTGTCCCTATATGTCCTGGAATGCTCTTGGTTTACATAATTCCATCCTCTACGTTTATCTACTCCACCATCTTGACCAGAAGCCCAATTTGGACATTTTTTACTGCTTTTCTTACTTAAGTGCCTGGCTAGGATTTCCAGTAAAATGTTAAATAGGTAGAGTGATAGTGGGCATCCTTGTCTTGTCCCCACTCTTAGAAAGCACTCAGTCTTTCACCTTTGAGTGTGATGTTGCTCTTGGTGTTTTAGAAACTTCCTTTATCATATGAAGGAAGATCCCTTCTATTCCTACTCTGCTGAGCATTTTATCATGAAATGGTGTTGAATTTTGACAGATGCTTTTTCTCCTAAATGATTGTGTATGTTTTTTCCTTTGTTTATAGTGTGGTGTATTATATCCATTTGTTTCTTACATTGAACCATCCTTACATTCCTGGGATACTTCCCACTTGCTTATGTTGTATAATTCTTTCAATATACCATTGTTAGCTCGTATTCTTACTTGTAGCTAAACTTGGATTATAGGCTAACAGCCAGGAATATAGACCCCGCTACCACGCCAGGGCAGGACAAGAGAAGTGATGCCCTCACCACGGCCACCTTGAGAATAGCATATGCTCAGTTCTCTCCCTGCTCCCTGCTGTGGACAGTGTTAAAAGGGCCGTGGGAACTGGCTTCTTATGTCCGCAATGCATTGGTTAAGCTTTCTTACTTCTGAGTGTACTTGCACAGAAAGCGTAACGTAAAGTTGTTCTTACCTTTATGCATATGAATTATAATTGCAGTTAAATTTTTATTTTTATATTACCCTGCAATTTTTATATACATGGCGTACCCTGATTATAAGAATTAATTATCTCGTAATGAGAAGTTTTAAGTTTGCTGCCGTGTTAAGCTTAAACCATAAAAATGTAATGGACTCTGTGTTAACCATCTGCCTAATTGCAGGGTTTGTGCACCAGAGGAAACCACGTTCCACCTCCTGCACTTATCCCTGATGAGAGAGTATATCGACTATGAGTTCTCAATGCTAAAAGTAGGTATAAGGGCAGCTGTGCACCAAAGGGGCATATGCAGGAATTCCACATGTTTTGACTTCTTTCTCCATTCACCTTAGGAAAAGATCCCATTTAAATATGACATTGAAAGGATAATAGATGATTGGATTTTGATGGGATTTCTTGTTGGCAATGACTTTATTCCTCATCTACCTCATTTACATATTAACCATGATGCACTGCCTCTTCTCTATGGAACATACATCACTGTCCTGCCAGAGCTTGGGGGTAAGGAGCGTTCACTGTGCATGTGAAGCTACCTTCTATAGCACTCAGCTGACTCAGGGATGTCACCTCGTTCATGAGATTATTGCATGTGCAATGTAGGAAGAGATGGGTGGCTTCTTCTTGCCAAGGGCACAAGCTCTGAGGTCATGGTTTTCAGTGGTTCACAGGCGGAGAAAATGTCACACTGTGCAGTCTCCTACTGAACCCAGATCGCCTCTACCTTCGGTTGTTCAGACTCGGCAAAGGTTGCTGGCCTCACTTAGCTCCTTCCATTTTTGAGTGTAGAAATTTGGTTTTTCTGAAGGGGTAGGTATTACGGTATTAAATAGAAGGGAAAGAACTTTCAATAAAATAGGAAATTGACAAGCAGTGGTGATGCTGACTAAAACGACAGAGTTGTTCAGGATATTAATCCTTTTTTTTTTAAGGTAGCAACTGTAATGATCCTGGTAGATTCTAGACCATGTTTAATGGAATTAATTGTTAGCAAGTGTTAGGGGATTATTATTACGTGAACCTGGAGTTTCTTATATTTTACTTCAGTTATCACTTGTTGTATGTTAGGGTCACATCAAATTCATGGAAACTGGGCCAGTTAGATAATCCAGCACTGAGTGTTTTTGTTTGATTAGCAGAATGTCAGCATTTCATAAAAAGAATTTTGTAGAATTATTTAGAAAAAATGGTGTCAGCTTTTAGTACAAATTTAGATTTTGTGCCTTTTAGGTTATATTAATGAAAGTGGACATCTCAACTTACCTCGATTTGAGAAGTACCTTGTGAAGCTGTCAGATGTAAGTAAACAGAAGTTTTCGTTTTCCGGTCCCAGGATAGCTGTAAGTGGTCCGTAACCAATTGCGTAGTACAAAAAGAGATACTTTTTATGGTTCTGATCCTATTGTCCATTCTGTATAAATAGTCTCCCCTACATTTCTATGTATTTTAATTTTTAGAGTAGTAGTGAGGCCCCCGTGTGCATGAAATGGGGCACTGCCTGCTTTCCTGTGCCCCAGGAGCAGTCTCTGGTAGGGGTTTGTTTATAACTTCTGGATGTGCTGAAGGTGTTCTCAAATGGGTTTCAATGTCTCCGTGCAGTTTGATCGGGAGCATTTCAGCGAGGTGTTTGTGGACCTGAAGTGGTTCGAGAGCAAAGTGGGAAATAAGTACCTCAACGAGGCAGCAGGGGCCGCAGCTGAGGAAGCCAGGAGCTACCGGGAGAAAAGAAGACCAAAGGTGCCTATTCTTAGGTGTTCTTTCATTTTGTTAGATGTGAAGGGGACTCTACTGTTCCTTCTTTCTGCTTTCCTTACGCTTTTGGACCTGCCTCGTTTCATTTTCATTTCTTCTTCTCTGTGGACATTGAAAAAAACGTGTTTCAGTTTCTTTTTCTCTATTAGATCCTGTCATTTAAATCTGGTTTTTATAAATCAATTTTTTATTTTTACGCTGAAGAAGAAAATTGTATTTTTTTTTTTTTGCTCTTCTATCCTATTAATAAGTGTAGAAAACATTTCTAAAGAGAAGAGCCCAGAACATTAGTTATCTTTGTATTAAAATGTGGGTATTTATAGCATTTAATGTTGTTAAGACATTAACTAGAGAAAGATGAGCGATTTTTCTCTAGAAATAAATGTATATAAAACCATGGCTATAATGCAGTGATGGGCCAGGTTAAGAGTTGATTCCTGGCATGATAGCTGGTAAACGTCAGGTGCTCACTAAGCGAATAGAACTAGGACGTGCTGGTGACCTGCACAGCATCTCCGACATTCTGTGAAGGGCATGTTGTCTGCGTTACCATGGACAGCGAACCTCTTCTGCGACTTCCTGCAGCGTATCTGTAATTACTAAGGTTCTGATGGAATGGATGTGTTTCCAGTCTTCACCCTGCTGTCCTGCTGCTATTTGGGGCTCTTGCTCCAGGAGGCTCAGCCAGCTTGATTTTTCTCCAGTCAGGTCCTTCTAATGGCTTAGCTTTTGCTAGGTGTAGCTTAGCAGCTCTGAAGAAAACAGCTCTGGGTGCCCGGATAGCTCAGCAGCTTGGGTGCTTACCTTGCAACAGGTTTGGGGATCAAATCCCAGGCCCAGTGCATGCAAACCCATATGCTGAACTGCAAGCGCTACTTGTAACCAGCAGGATGGTTGTAAAAGTTCTCACCTCCCATGTGGGAGGCCCCCAGTTCAGTTCCCGCCCCATGTGGCCCCACATCCACCTGTGTGGAATGAAACCACGTCATAACTAATGATGTACAACTATGGAGACTGCTCTAGGCCTCCCTCCCCCTTCTCTCTCTCTCTCTCTCTCTCTCTCTCTCTCTTTCACCTTCTCTCAATACAATAAAATAAATTTTAAATAGAAAGAAAGAGAGAGAGAAAAGAAGGGAGGAGGGAAGGAAGAAAGGAAGGAGGGAGGGAAGGGGGAAAGAGGTGGGGAGGGGAACAGCTCTGCAGCTTCTGGGACCGCATGATCACAAAACTCACCTGTGGTGACTGCTGTGCCATCCTTCACCTCGGCTCCATCTTTAAGCTTCATAGTCCTCCAGGCAGGTGTGGTTTATGTCACAGACACCACAAAAGTGAGAGCGGCTGGAGGAGCAGCCCAGACTCAGGGAGGGGGCTGAGGCCCGAGCTGGGATGCAGAGAAGGAGAGGGTGGGGTAAGGGAGCAGAAAGAGCTGAGGAGAGGCAGTCAGGAAATACAGGGGAGAGGACAGAGGAAACCACAGGTGGGCGAGGCAGGAAAGCTGATGAGATGGGGAGGTGTAGGCAGCAGATGCACTCAGTGTGGACAGGTAGGGCAGGCAGCTGAGTCCTACGGGGGTGGGGCCCAGCATCACGGAGTGGGCAGCACTTGTAACTATTGTAGGCCATCACAAACAAATGACTGTCAGCAGTATCCCAGAGCCTGACATGTGACAGTGTTCAAGGTGACAAATTAAGTAAATGAAATACCCTTGAAGTGTTTTTTCTTGGAACGAATATATAACTAAATATATTTATCTTTTATATTGATGAGAATTACTTATTACGTATTTTGAGGAGGCCTGAATATCAACTTTTATATATAAAGATTTATAACTTTAGAGAACCGTTATAAAACCAAAAACATTTACACAGTACTTCAGTATTATTATTTTTTATTTGAATATAATTTAATGTGGAGTGAAACTATGTAGAAAACTGATGATGTACAACTATGGAGACTGCTCTGGGCCCTCCCCCTTCTCTCTGTCTCTCTGTCTCTGTCAAAAACAATAAAAATAAATCTTAAAAAA